>WNGS01003388.1:1674548-1695358 GCA_020271785.1 Procambarus virginalis
TAATAGGCAAAGTTTTCGATGACGATTATTGTTTTGTCGACTCTCAACCTCACCATACCTAACCTACAACCCTAAACCCTACTTTTTACGGATACCCAACTACCTAACCTATAAAGATAGGTTAGGTTAGGGTTAGGTAGGGTTGGTTAGGTTCGGTCATATATCGATGTTAATTTTAACCCAATAAAAAAAACCACTGACCTCATACAGAAGGAAAGGGTAACTTTATCTATTATAGAGAAAAAATAGAGAAATATATGTATTCAGGAAAACTTGGCTTATTAGGGCAGATTTGGCCTTGCATAGTAGGCCCAAAAAGTGAGTTCTGGCTACTAGGTACGACATATATATCTACCCTATATCACATATAATGTCGTACCTAGTAGACAGAACGCACTCTCGGCCTACTGTCGCAGGGCCGATTTGCCTAACTAAGCCAAGTTTTCATGAGTTAATGTTTTTGTCGACTGCCTACACCTACCATAACCTAAATCTAACCTATCTTTTTGCGGGCTACCTAACCTAACTAATCTATAAAGATATGGTTAGTGTTAGGTTAGGTTAGGGTTGGTTAGGTTCGGTCATATTATCTACGTAATTTAACTTCCAGACTAAAAAAAAATTGGAACCTCATACATAATGAAATGGGTAACTTTATCATTTCATAAGAAAAAAATTAGAGAAATATATTAATTCATGAAACACTGGGCTTATTAGGCAAATCGGGTCTTGCATAGTAGGC
Organism: Procambarus virginalis; assembly: GCA_020271785.1. Taxonomy (NCBI): domain Eukaryota; kingdom Metazoa; phylum Arthropoda; class Malacostraca; order Decapoda; family Cambaridae; genus Procambarus; species Procambarus virginalis. Next base: position 1,675,291 of record WNGS01003388.1, read on the forward strand.
TGAGAAGTACGTTCTGGCTACTAGGTACGACATATATATATATAATATATATATATATATATTATATGATCCATATATATATATATATATATATATATATATATACTATATATATAGTTGTACCTAGTAGCCAGGAAGTCGTACTCTCCTACTATGCAGAGCACCGTTTGCCTAATAAGCCAGAGATTTTTCTGAATTAATATATTTTTTTCACAATTTTTTTCTTATGAAATGATAAAGCTACCCAATTTCATATGTACTGTGGTCAATTTGTTTTTATGGACTGGAGTTAAAATTAACATAGATATACTGACCGAACCTAACCAACCTACCTAACTAACCAAACCTATCTTTATATGGTTAGGTTAGGTAGGTAGCCGAAAAAGTTAGGTTAGGTGGTTAGGTTAAGGTTAGGTTAGGTAGTAGAAAAACAATTAATTCATGAAAACTTGGCTTATTAGGCAAATCCGGACCTTGCATAGTACGGCTGAGAAGTGCTGGCTACTAGGTACACATATATATATATATAATATATATATATATATATATTATATATATATATATATATATATATATATATATATATATATATATATATGTCGTACCTAGTAGCCAGAACGCCACTTCTCAGCTACTATGCAAGGCCCGATTTGCCTAATAAGCCAAGTTTTCATGAATTAATTGTTTTTCGAGTACCTAACCTACCAACCTAACCTAACTTACTTTTAACCTAACTTTTTCGGCTACCTAACTAACCTAACCTATAAGATAGGTTAGGTTAGGTTAGGTAGGGTTGGTTAGGTTCGGTCATATCATCTACGTTAATTTTAACTCCAATAAAAAAAAATTGACCTCATACATAATGAAATGGGTAGCTTTTCATTTCACAAGAAAAAATTAGAGAAAATATATTAATTCAGGAAAACTGGCTTATTAGGCAAATCGGGCCTTGCATAGTAGGCTGAGAAGTGCGTTCTGGCTACTAGGTACGACATATATATATATACTTTATATATATTATTATATATAATATAATATATATATATATGTCGTACCTAGTAGCCAGAACAACTCTCAGCTACTATGCAAGGCCCGATTTGCCTAATAGGCCAAGTTTCATGAATTATTGTTTTTTCAACTACCTAACCTACCTAACCTAACCTAACCTAATTCGGTACCTAACCTAACCTAACCTATAAAGATAGGTAGGTTAGGTTAGGTAGGTAGGTTGTTAGGTTGGTCAATATCAACGTTAATTTTAACTCCAATAAAAAAAATTGACCTCATACATAAGAAATGGGTAGCTTTATCATTTCACTAAGAAAAAAATTAGAGACAATATATTAATTCATGGAAAACTTGGCTTATTAGGCAATCTGGCCTTGCATAGTAGGCCAAAAAGTGAGTTCTGGCTACTAGGTACGACAATATATATATTATATATATATATGTCGTACCTAGAGCCGAGAACGCACTTGTCAGCCTACTATGCAAGGCCCCGATTTGCCTAATAGGCAAGTTTTCCTGAATTAATTGTTTTTCGACAACCCAACCTACCTAACCTAACCTAACCTAACATTTTCGACTACCTAACCTAACCAAACCTATAAAGATAGGTTAGGTTAGGTTAGGTAGGGTTGGTTAGGTTCGGTCATATATCTACGTTAATTTTAACTCCAATGAAAAAAATTGACCTATACATAATGAATAAGTAGCTTAATCATTTCATTAGAAAAAAATTGAGAAAATATATATTCAGAAAACTTGGCTTATTAGGAAATCGGGCTATTGCATAGTAGGCAAAAAGTGAGTTCTGGCTACTAGGTACGGACATATATATAGTATATAGATATATAGTATATATATATATATATATATATATATATATATATATATATAATATCTATATATATGTCGTACCTAGTAGCCATGAACGCACTTCTCAGCCTACTATGCCCAGGCCCCGATTTGCCTAATAAGCCACAGTTTTCATGAATTTATATATTTTTTCTAATTTTTTCTTATGAAATGCATGAAAACTACCCATTTCATTATGAATGAGGTCAATTTTTTTTTAATTGGAGTAAACATTAACGTAGTTATCTGACCGAACCTACCCAACGCTACCTAACCTAATCTAAACCTATCTTATAGGTTAGGTTAGGATTAGGTAGCCGAAACAAGTAGGTTAGGTTAGGTTAGGTAGGGTTAGGTAGTCGAAAAAATTAATTCATGAAAACTTGGCTTATTAGGCAAATCGGGCCTTGCATAGTAGGCTGAGAAGTGCGTTCTGGCTACTAGGTACGACATATATATATATATATATATATATATATATATATATATATATATATATACATATATATATATATATATATATATATATATATATATATATATATATATAAAACCCGCTCGGATGTGAATGGAACGTTGTGTGGAAATGTCAAAGCAATCGGTGAAGAACTTTGGGAGATTAGCGACTTCGAACATTTCCATTTTTATTTATATAGATCATAGCTAACAGTATGGGTTGAACAACCTGTAATCAGGGAAATGTGTTCATAGGAATAGATTGAGAACGACTACATAATTAGTGTTATTATCTACTTTCAACACATGGGTCAGTTAGGTTAAGGTTGCTTTAGGTAAAGGCTTGATAACGTCAGGTTTAATAATGTTTGTTTATGTTAAGATGGTGTATTATTGACAATAATGTGAAGTATAGAATTGGAAAACTATTTTAGCGTACCTGAGAAATCCATTTCTCTCTCACAAGTCAAGGCTGGCCTCGGGCCAGGCTAGGGGAGTAGAAGAACTCCCAGAACCCCATCAACCAGGTATCAACCAGGTGAGGTATCATTTACAGAAAACCAAATTCTTCAAAGAATAAGATTTCAGCATAAACTTTTAAATATTTTAAACCTACGATTTATAATGATATAAAGTTGTAAGTTGAGAATAATCTCTAGTTAGGCAAAGATTCACTTGCCAATTTACAAGAAGACTATTACTGACACTGTAATATGCTTTCAGACCACGACAAATTTGTATATAACAATCCAGGTGGTTTGAGAAGGAGTGTGGTGCCTCATGGTAATGGATTTGCTCAGAGGATGGGCTTGGTCGGCACATTATCAAGTATAGCCAATAGTATGGACTACATATCATCAGTATAACTAACATATTTTAGTAGTATACCAAGTAGTCAATCCAATTCCAGAATTAGCAAGAAGTCAACAGTATAATCATTCATGGCGAGCATTTATATTAAGAACACCACTTTTCTGGGTGCTGTAGCAAAGCTTTCCTCTCACAAGACTCCTGTGAATAGGTAAAGTGAGGCAAATATTCAATAATGTACATATCCAGGGTGATATAGAAACATACACCTAAGTCCTTTAATTATGATAATGTCCACCGCGGTCCTACTACCTTTAACTACCTCAGACTCTAACCTCTATCACGTCTGGTACTGGAGAGGGGGCAGCGTTGTTGCTCGGAGGGATGGCAGCCATTGTTACTCGCAGGTGATTTTCCATTCGCGTAGTTCTCCTGTATACATCGTGATCCTGGTGTATTATCGTGAATAATTCATATCGCAAAATTGTTCTATACTATTTAGAAAATATTATAATTACACGTAAATCTTAGTGAGGAGAAACTATCATGTACAGCCTCGCTAATGTTTCATCGGTCATAGAATTTCCTGCCGAAACTGGAGAAATTGGTCTCCTTCCATATCTCAAATAGTTCTATCATTTTGACTATGTTATTTTCTTTCTGATTTACTTCGAAATTAAGCATATCTTTTGATAAGTTTAATACAAAAAGCTGTATAAATATTTGTGTTGGAGAGATTAACTTGAATAACAGTAAAATAAGCACACTAAAAATTTTAATTAATTTTCTAAAATTTGGCGTATTCAGTCACTGTCAGAGTCGACAATTGGATTCAATTCACAGGACCAGACGTGCTTATGTTCACTACTCTTATTGTATAGCTTGATGTTGTTCTTTAGTTAAAATTACATTCCAATTATTATTTAATAGTTCTTTAAAAGAATCAAGATTGGTTCAGATGTTATTTGTCAGTTGGACAGAGTATTCACAGAATTGCAACGAACTAATAATTGGCTTGTCACAGCCTCATAAAGAGGTCGGATGCAACAAGGGATGCTGCTTACTGTTAAAATCTATGTGGAAAATGTAATCCCAGTTGAATATGGCTACCGACAATTTAGTTACTTGTATTTGTATGTGTTTATTATATTATGTAATATGATTTTAATTTGACTGTAATTGATTTAGTAGCAGCACACTGCATAAGTAATTGATATATTTTGATTAGCTTATTTCATAATTGATTCTCAATTGGTGTCTACGGCTACTGTCAGAAGTTTTTTGCTATTTAATACTAATATATTTTTTTCTTAAGTGGTGTTATAGGTTCATGTTAGAGGTTTCTAAAATATAAATATTTAGTTATATCTTGAACGTTAATTATTAACTAATGTTCATGGAGTATAATTTCTTTAGCTCCATTGATCTTAAATTTTCAAAGCTCCTAAACAGTTATTTGTGAAAGGTTAAGAGCAAATTCATAACAATCTTCATACAGGATTCCCACTGCCCAGCCCACTGTCAAGAAAGCCTATGAACTTTCTAAGTCTCAAAGAACCATCTGTGTGAGTCAAGTTTCACTAGCGGCCAGGCCAAGTTTACATCTTCATGAACTGTTTAACACTGATGGAGGGATATAATAGGGACCAGTATATCCCTGGTGTGAGTGTTCATAACATAGACAGCCCTTCAATAGTATAGACAACATAAACGGTACAGCCAGCACAGCAACATTATAGAAAACACAACAACAGTATACCAAGGGCACCAATAGTATACCCAACACAAAACAGTATACACAACACATCGATAGTATACCCATCACAGCATCAGTATACAAAACACATCAATAGTATACCATCACAGCAACAGTATTCACAACACATCAATAGTATACCATCACAGCAACAGTATTCACAACACATCAATAGTATACAATCACAGCAACAGTATTCACAACACATCAATAGTATACAATCACAGCAACAGTATTCACAATACATCAATAGTATACCATCACAGCAACAGTATACACAACACATCAATAGCATACCCAACACAGCAACAGTATTCACAACACCTCAATAGTATACCCAACACAGCAACAGTACAGACAACACATCAATAGCATACCCAACACAGCAACAGTATTCACAACACATCAATAGTATACCATCACAGCAACAGTATACACAACACATCAATAGCATACCCAACACAACAACAGTACAGACAACACATCAACGATATAGTCAATGCAATAACGTTATAGGAACATATTCTGAATATTCGCAACACGTTAACAATACAATCAAACATTTAAAGTGTAGGTAACACATCAATCATATACCAACCACATGAACAGTATAACTAACACATCAATCATATTCCCACCACATGAACAGTATAACCAATACATCAATAATATACACACCACATGAACAGTATAGCCAATACATCAATAATATACTCAGCACATCAACATTGTTGTGAACACATTAATAATAAATCCACCACATCAACAGTATAGCCAATACGTTAATATTAAACCCATATATCCCTGGCAGTGACAGTATATTCCTGGCAGTGACAGTATATCCCTGGAAGTGACAGTATATTCCCGGCATTAACAGTATATCTCTGGCAGGGACAGTATATACCTGGCAGTGACAGTATATTCCTGGCAACCTGACGAAACGTTGGATCCCGCTGGGGATGCCTTTTTTTTGTTAGTTTTTGCAGGGATATCGCTGCGCGGGCCCTAAGCCTCTGGCTGGCCCACTAAGTGTTGCTTGTTTCTAGTTTACTTGGGCGGAGTATGAGTATTTATTACTCGTATGGTCGCTTTAGTAAGATGTTGCCATATGTGTTTAACAACTTCTTCTGCTCTGTTGAATTGAAGTTGAAATCTTAATGGGTTTGTAACTGTGCACTGTGTTAGATAATGTTCCAGAGGTCTGTCGGGCATTTCTCCACAGTGTTGACATTTCCTCTCATCTTCCGGAACCTGTAAGCCTATTTCCCATGCACATGGGTATCCAAGCCTGATGCGATGTAAGTGTACTTCTGTCGCTCTACTGCTCCCCTTCGTTAACATAAGTGGTTCGTAGTTGGTTGAATTCCTGTACCAACCCGCAGATCGAGATGTTGCAACAGCTGAATTGTGGTCACTGTACAACTTTTGCATTGCTCTGTTTCGAATTACTTTCTTAATCTGTGACAGACTCTGTGGTATGCAAATGTCTACAGTTCTTCTCTTAGTTGCAAGTTTTGCAGCTTCGTCCGCAATGTCATTTCCTATGATTCCCACATGACTCTGCACCCAGTTGAAAAGGACCCGTCGGCCTTGTCGTTTGAGTGTTTGCATTAATGATATGACATTTGTGATCAGATGTATGTTATCACATATGCGTTCTTGTTGCAAGGTTTCAATGGCGGTTCTCGAATCTGTATGTATGATAACATGATATCGGTGTTGAGCAAGAGCATGTTCCAAAGCCTTTTGAATGGCTAGCATCTCTGTTTGGAAAGTCGAACACCCATTTGAGAGCCTCCAACTATGTACAGAGTTTCCTGCACTAACTGCAGCTCCGGTTTCTTGTCCCTGCTGGTTTACTGATCCATCGGTGAAGTAAGTGAAGCTGTCGGATGCCATGTTTGCTTCTATATGCATCTGTGCAATGTTACGTAGCAGAAGAGGATTTGTCTGGTTCTTTTTTCCTACAATAACCATAATCTTAAAGTCTGCTGGCGGAGATTCTCAAGGGGCTTGCATAACAAAGTCTGCATGTATTTCGTCGACACCCTTCTCAGTGACTGTGTTTGTTATATCGAATGTATTGATGGTGTTTATTGCACAATGGGTCCACCTGTTGCTATTGGAGGCTCTTCTGTCCAGAGTTAGTGCTCCAGTGATTATATCTTTAAGTGAACTGAGTCTAGGTCTAGTCAATATCTTGGTGAGCATTCACGCAGTGATCCCTTTTACCCTTATTTCAATCGACGCTAGCTTGGCTTCCAGTCGTAGGTTCAGTATTTTAGTCCATCTGGGAGCTCCTGTTATGATTCGCAATGCATTGTTTTGAAGAACCTCAACGTTTGCCCACTGGCCAGGAGAAAGAGTGAGTAAGGCAGGCGCTGCATAACCAATTAGGGGACGAACGGCATGTATGTAAAACATTCGTAACACTTTGTGTCCCGCTCCTAGACGGGGCCCTGTGATTGCTCTCATTATATTTAGTCGTGATTTTACTTTCTCCTTTAGATATTGAATTTGCTTGTTGAACGACAAGGTAAAATCTATCCACACTCTGAGATATTGATATTGTGTAACCCACTGAAGGTTAATGTCTTGAATGCGTAGGTGCCTACTGGGGATGCCAATTCTGTTATGGCCAGCTTGGGCCAGTAACAGGGTTCTTTCTGTGAATGTTTCTTATTATCTCTTCTTCTTGATCCTACCCCAAGTCGATAAGTTTTCAAGAACTGGCTGTGGTAAGTAGTAGTGCAAAGAATAAAGGGGGGGGGGTATCAACAAAACACAATTGCACCTTCACCAATATACATATTATATCCCTAAGTATTACTACACATATTTACACTGTGTTGCTTTCGCTCAGGACACTCAATAGATCAGCAGTGTTCATCAAATCCCGTCGAGTCCACTATCTCCAGGTACACGTCGTCCACGCTCAATGGTAATCACCGGGGAGTTCACATTCCTCAACATGGGCCAGCCCACACACTGTATCATCACGATGTCGATAACCCACATCCGCTCTACCCACTCTCCTGAGACAGAGTGGCATAGGGTTTAAGCAACACGCTTACAGGGGTCACAAATAATCACGTACAGGAGTAGCTAACACCCTTGCAGAAGTCTCTAGCAACACACTAGCATCAATTCTCAACAGACGCACTACTGTTGTCTTGTAACTCTTCTTGGCCTAATCCTGGGTATTTCAGTCCAAACAACACTGCATAAATCCAGCAGCTTACTCACTGCTACTACCGTGGGTGACTTTAGGATAACACCCTTCCACCACCAGGGAATTGAAATTGTAATTGCTTTCACAACCTAGATGGCATTGATATCGTTACGCTACCTACCAGAGGTCATCATCGATCTCACCTTCTAACTGAGGAATGAAACAGCAGCCTTTCACCGATGCCAACAGATGGCGTTGTCTGTGTAACACCTTATACCTGGGAGTTGGAATGCAGTTCCATAAATGGCATCGAAATCGCCACTTCCCACTACGGTGATAATGTTGATACTGTAAAAATCTTGCTGCATGCTGGCAGCAATCCCTTTTACCCTTACTTCAATCGATGTTAGCTTAGTTTCTCGTCTTAAGTTCATTATTTTAGTCCATCTTGGAGTCCGTGCTATGAGTCTCATTGCATCGTTTTTAAGAACCTCAACGTTTGCCCACTTGCCAGTAAAAAGAGTTAGTAAGGCAGGCGCTGCATAATCAACTACGGAATAAACAGCATGTATGTAAAACATTCTTAACACTTAAGAGTCCCGCTCCTAGACCGGGCCCCTGTAATTGATCTCATTATATTCAGTCGTAAGTTTGCTTTCTCCTAAAGGTATTGAATTTGCTTGTTAAATGCCATTTTAAGATTAATCCACACTCCTCGCAATTTAACCCCTTCTGCAAATGTCATGGTAACGAGGTTTTCCATAAGGATGTTAAAAAGACTACGACTGAGGACTCCTCCTTGTGGAATCCCATTCTCATGCAAGTGGTAGTCCGACACTTGTTCTTGCGACTTTACTCTGGGGTACCTGTGACCTAGGTAATCTTGAATCCATCCTAGCATATTTCCCTTTACACTTTTTTTAACTAAGTGTGTAAAATTGCTTGAGGGCTTGCAAGTTCAAATGCTTTTTCTAGATCAAGGAAGATCACTTTAGGTGGACCTGAGTTAACTGTTCCTAGTAATGCTGCTATGCAGTTGGCAGTACCTACTCCTCTTGTGAAGGCAAATATATGTTTATTCAGGTCTCCAGTCTTCCACAGTAGCCTATTTAAGACCATCTGTTCTGCAGTTTTACTAATACATGACGTTAATGAAATGGATCTGTAATTGCCAGGTTCTGTCGACTTAGGTATTCAAATGATGTCTGGTTTTTTCCAAGAGGTCGGTAGTTTACCTTGCTGCCAGGATGCATTGATAATGTCCAATATCCCTTGATCTCCAGCAGGACCTGCGTGTGGCATCATTGAGTATGTAATATAATCAGCACCTGATGCAGTGTCCTTACCACTTTTTTGGCTCTGATTAGTTCTGGTGTGGTGAAGGGACAGTCACATTCATCATTTGTAGCTATGCTCTCATGAATAACTGTCAACTTCTCTTGTTTTAATTGTTCTTGCTGCCTTCTGATCATTGCAGCAAGCTGATATGAAGCTGCTCTTTCTGCAAATTGGAGAGCAAGTCTCTCAGCCTCATTTAATGGTTGAATACGTGCCTGTGGTCGGGCTAATCGACCTGATAAGGTTTTTATCTGGCACCATAGATTGTCAAGACTAATATATTCACTTAGAGTTTGACACCACTCAAACCATCTTGCCTCCTCTACCTCTCTAGAAACTCATCATGCTTTAGATATCATCGCTCTTTGAAGAGTTCTTCCTTCTGGTGTGGGCTTTCTCTTTAGATGTTTACTGAAGATGTTGACTGTAGTTTTGTTCTTTAACTTCATTACTATAGAACCAATAGTTCTATCATTTTGTGATTCCTGGGATAATGTTTTGAATGAATGTTACATACAATATTTTAAGTTCCTCTTGGTATATATTCCAGTTGTTGTTTTTAAAATTCCACCTAGGTTGTGCAGGTGTTGTAGTAGGTACTTCTATGTTTAGTGTTGTGATAGTAGCATAGTGGTCACTGGTGATCACCAGGTCTACTTCCCACTTCGTCTGATGCTTGAGTGCTGTTGAGATTAATGTAATAACAAGGGAACCAGATTGAATGTGTGTGGATTCTGTTATGATCCCAGGCAGCCGAAAAACGAGTCTCCCCTTTGAGAATTATTTTATCAGGCCTGACCTGACTAGAAGGTCTAGGAAATATAGAGGTGAAGATACAGATGTAAAATAGTTGGTTGGATTTGATAGACAATTTAAGATAATGGGCAGTGAATAAGAAATTAGATAAGTGACTGGTTATGAGATGTGGATAATTTCCTGGACGCGTGAGGCTCACTTCTGGAGGGCTTTGACCCCACATGAGTACCAGACATCGTGAGGGGAAGCTGTGCTCAGTGTGAGCTCCTGTCAGAGAGGAACCCCTAGTGATATACCTTCAAGCGGAAGGAAGTGTGCAGACGTTCCAGCTGTGGAATCGAGCTGGGAACGTTTGGTTTCAAGTCCTGGACAGCGAGGAGAGTTTAATAAGCCGCCCAGAGATATTATCGTGGGCCGTGGGAGCGCCCTGATCAGACTCCGTCAGTGAGGAGAGTGTCCTCGACTAGACAATCTGTGGTAAGCACGATTTTAATCCAGTTTATAGTGATTACTTTTAGTTGGTCGTGTGCCCAGCGACAGTAGCGAATGTTTATTGATAAGTTAGACATGTTTTGGTAAGGCAGGAAGCCTAAATAAGAGGACGGAGATGAGAGAGACAGCTGGAGGGACGAGCAGCACGTCCTCTCCCATCGACCACCTGAAGCCAACTGACTGGTGGAGGACCCTCCCAAAGTGAGGACCGCCTGGCCGGGCAGAGCATGGACCAGCCCAAACGGGGGAGTCCACTCTCACAGTATGAAGAGATCAGAGATATGTTAGGTGCAAACATATTGTGTGGATTATTTCGTTTATGTGTTTAAGGAGAAACATTTTTATTGGAGTGTCAATGGGTTGCAGGTTTGTCTTTGGGGAAGAAGTTGCTGAGAACTTCGAAGCCAGCACAGAGGGAGTAGTTGATGAGACTCCAAGGTAGTGGAAAGTACTGAGCTCTGTGGGAGAGTAGCCATACAGTGAGGAAGAGAATCTCAAGCTGTGAGAAGAGGAGTAATGGAATGAAGTTTCACATGCTTCTGTGATACCAATGGTGAAGCACCATTGTTGCTAAAGGAAGACTTCATGGTGTAGCAGCCAGGAGCGCTGTGGAGGACCCTGGTAGTTAAACCCGGAAGAACCTGAAGATATCAGGGTAGTGAACTTCCAGATGTGGAAGGGAAGTTCTAGTTGATTACTTGTAGGGAGTTGGTGGAGTGTTTGGTTGTCATTAGAATTCAAGATGCAGTTAAAGGTGAGTGATTGTTTGCCATTTTTGTGCCAAGGAGAGCGTATACTGAAGTATAGAGTTACAGTCGTAGGCTGGATTACCTGCAGAGACATACATATGTGTTCTAGGACTGATAGGGTGATCGATTGGTCATTGTTGTATATCAAGGAACATTTATACTAATATTTATGTTATTGCATTCATACGCTGGTTTTCCTTGCACATGTTTATAGAAATATATTCTCTTGCTGATAGTGCAACATTGTGTTATAAGACTTGACCTACTTGAGGAGGTTGGTAGTATTAGGTGGTGAATCAGGAGATAGGACACCACTTGATAAGCAGATGATAGAGTTCTGATGGTGTTGGAGTGCAACCTGACTGGAATAGTATAGAGTGTAGGATTCATTATTATTATATGTGTGTATATATTGTGTATGTGCTTTGTCCAGTAAATGTATTCAAATTTGCTTGTGTTTGCCCTTGTCCTAGTGAGGCTTCCCAGGAAGTAGGGAAGAAGGAGAGAGAGAGAAAGAACCAAGAACCACAGCTGTGGACAGGGTAGAATGGAATACTAAATAGTCAAAGGGGGTTGAGGAGATCATATCACAGAAGGAGAGAGTGGGGAGTCACACCGGCTCGAGTGGGTGTGTGCACGTGACAACGAGGCTAAGTATTGGAGCCGCATCCCTAAGCGTGTGACATTGAGCCCCTCTCCAAGAGCCAGAAGTGCCCAGGGTGATCTCCTGGTAAAGTATAAGCACTGTACCGAGTTTTGGGTTGGGTTGTCCATAAAGAAGAATCAATGACGACACCCAACCCACAATAAAATAATTGGTGGCCTGTGTCCTGGAGATTGAACTGACACACCCACGCCCTGTCCATGAGTGGACAGTTGAAATAGATAGACACACCCTTGTTGAAATAGATAAACTGTGTGACTGCAGGTGTATATTCTCTCTCTTGGGAAGACTCACAGGACAAGATGGATAATTTGCAAGCATTTGTGGAGTCAGGCAAGCCTGAGGACTTGGAAGGTTGCACGAGAGATCAATTAAAACAAATAGCAGAAAAATGTGGCGTTAGGTTGAAAGCATCTAAAGTAGCTGGGATGAAGGATGAGATCCTGAGGCAGTTAAGAGCCAAGAGTGAAGCGGCAGAACAAGGAGCCCAGAAAGAAGCTGAAAGTGGAAAGGAGGATGATGGGCAGGATGTATTGAGATCCCAGGTATCGAGTAGGAGCAGCAAGAGTAGCCGCAGTAGCAGGAGTAGCCGGAATAGGAGCTTGGAGAGATTTCAGCTAGAACTCCAGATGCAGCGTGAGGACAAAGAGAGACAGTTCCAGCTGGAAAAGATGAAATTGGAACTCCAAATGAAAAATGAAGCCAAGAGGGAAAGAGAGAAGGCTAGACTGGAGTTAGAAAAAGAGAAAGTCAGGCTAGAGGCGGAGAAAGAAAAAGAGAAAACACAACAAATGCAGATAGAAGCAAATAGGACTCTGGCTGAACAAACGATCGAACATGGGTTGCCGGAGAGCACCACCCAGGTATTACACTCACCAGATGCTAGGGTTAGGGAGAAGGACATTCCCTTGTTTGTTCCTGAAGAGGCGGAGAGCATTTTTTGAGCACTTTGAAAAGGTAGCCAGCATCAAGGAGTGGCCACAGAGGAATGGGCCAGCTGGTCCAGTTAAGATTGACCGGTGCAGCCAGGGAGGCATACACCCAATTGTCACTGGAAGAGTGCCAGGATTATGCCACAGTAAAGAGCAGCATACTGCGCTCGTTTCAGCTAACCCCAGAAGCTTATAGGAAGCGTTTCAGAGAGATGATCAAGGTTGGAGCATGTACGTTTGCTGAGACAGCAAGGGATCTGGAAAGACGATTCCAGAAATGGATTGAGGCTGCCGGAGTTAGATCTTATGCTGACCTGAAGTAATTGATGGTCATGGAAAAGTTCTTAGAAATGATGCATCCCGAAACGAAGTTCAAGATCCAAGAAGCGGGGTAAAGGAGGTGAAAGATGCCGCAGATAGAGCAGATATGATTACTGAAGCATACAAGAGCTTGAGGGAGAACAGAGTGAGAAGCGAGGCAAGACGCAGCAATAGGTGACCCAGTGGAGTCTGGGGAGGAAGAAGTTTTGGGGGCAGACGAGCAGACCAGCTACTTTTAAGCCCCAGGAAGGAAAGTTGCTGAGTCTGCCTACTGGAGGTAAGCAGGAAAATAAAAATGTGCAGAGATAAGAGTCCAGTAAAGCTCCACAGAGTACGAGTAGTACGTCTGGCCCGAGGAACTTCAATATGAGTGGGCAGAGCCAGAGCCACTCGGGGGCGTATAGGAGAAATTTATCCCAGGTGAGGTGTTACAATTGTAACGGATTGGGTCACGCGATGCTAGATTGTCGGCAGGGCAAAAGAGTTGTGACCCTGGCCATGTGTGACCCCCGAAGTAAATATACTAATGTGTTCCAAGACAAACCACAGAAGGTGAACTTGGTGAACGAGAGGTATAGGCCATTCATCAGTAAAGGTTGGATCAGTATGGGAGGCCAACCTGAAGTAAAAGTTGGTTTTTTAAGAGATACCGGAGCTAATCAGAGCTTGATTACGAGAAGCCTGATTGGGGAATGATTGATGGTTAGCTGGCAGGAGTAAGATGAAAGTAAACGGGTCTGAGAGTGATATGCCCATATGTGCTGTCGAGCTAAGGTCGGAATATGTGTCGGCAGAGGTGATGTTGGGAGTATGCCCCAACATACCTGTTCCAGGAGCCCAAATGATCCTGGGGAATGACTTGTGCGGGACAAAGGTGTTGCCAGGAGTCATAGCGGAGACTGTACCAGAGGAGTGCCCAGAAGGCCACGGCACGGGTGGGACACCTGAGTGTTAACCTGACTGATATCTGAGGAGATGAGTCAGGAATCTGCCAAGCCATTGAGTATCCTGACTCGGTAGTGATGAAGGCAGAGGTGGCCGACGAGGAAGACGCTAGAGAAGATGAGACAGTGTCGATTCAGGCCGGTAGAAGATATCGACGTAGATATAGCGTGGTTATTTGAGGAAGGTCCGAACTCAGGAAGATGAAGTCTCGGTGAGGTCAGAAGTGAAGATGACCCAGCCAAAGAAGAATACTGTGAAGAGAGCGGAGGTGAGTAGACCCTAGCCCGCTGAAATTAAGAGTAGGAAAGTGAATACAACTGTGCTGAGTAGAAACGAGGAAGGATGTGGACATACTGAGGACGGGAGTAGAGCGTCAAGTTGTCCACTAGCACAGAGGCATTTAGATAGTGGAGTTAAGTTGTTTGAGGTGTCAGGAGTAGACATGTTTCACAAAGAACGTGGAGGAGAGATAGTGAAGAAAAGTAATAGCCGAGAAAATGAAAGGAGAAGAGACAGAATGTGTGGAGAGATGCTTACGAGCACTCTAAGAGAAGTAAAGCGACATGTACGGTCGAGTGCTGTTGGGTGTAGTACAGTGCTCGAAGAAACTTTTAGGGATCGAAGAAGAGTTGAAGGAGAAGAAAGGGAGTTGTATAGAGGTGAGAAGTGTGGGAAGAGGATGATGATACAGGCATGGAGGAGTAGAAGAAAGCCGAGGACTCGATGGAAGTCAAACAGGATGAGGTCTCGGATAAATGAGAAGACAAAAGGGAGGATCGTCGGTGAAGACGAGGGAGTGAAGTATGATGACAGGAGACGAAAGTATAATGGCAGTAGATGGAAGTGTGAAGACGACAGAGGAGGTACAGACAGTAGATGTCTGACTCTGGACGTGAAGAGAAGAAGACGAGGAAACGGAGGGCAGAAACAATAAGTAGAGTGGACCATATACCATCCAGAAGGCACATGGGGATGTGAATTATGTAATTCATATGCCAGATCGTCCGAGGAAGTCACAGGTTTGCCACGTGAACATGATAAAGAAGTACTATGACAGAGATAAGCCTCTAGATGAAGAACAGATGGAAACCCCGTCCTTGACGACTGTGCTTTGTGTGGGAGACGGCAAAGGAATAGAAGAGGAGAACTGTAAGTTAGTGAGGGCCGATGGCGCGAAGATATCGAATTCGGAAAGCCTGGCCAAGATAGATGAGCGTCAGGGTCATTTGGAGGATGACCAACGCCAGGAACTAGTGGAGATCCTACGGAGGAATAAGTCGTTATTCACAGACGTGCCCAGAAGCCACCACGGAATGGTGCACGAAGTAAATGTAGGGAGTGCTGACCCCATCAAGCAGCACCCTTACAGAGTTAACCCGGAGAAAGCAGCGGCGATGAGAGCAGAAGTAAAGTATCTGCTAGATAACGACTTGGAAGAGGTTAGCGACAGTGACTGGAGTTCGCCGTGCCTCCTCGTGAAGAAGAGTGATGGCACATACTGGTTCTGCACCGATTACAGGAAAGTGAATGAAGTCACAGTCACTGACTCGTTCCCGATACCACGCATAGATGATTGTATAGATCGGATTGGAAGGGCACGGTATATCTCGAAAATAGACCTGCTGAAGGGATACTACCAGATTCCCCTGTTCAAGGAGGCCAACATGATCTCAGCGTTCGTGACACCCGACGGCTTGTATCAATATAAAGTGGTGCCGTTCGGAATGAAGAATATGTGGTAGTTGTTTCCAACGAGTAATGAATCAGGTATTACAAGGCGCGACCGGATGTGCAAAGTACACCGATGATATTGTAGTGTTCGCTGATTCCTGGAAGAATCAGCGAACACTGAAGTTGATCCACGTGATCCTGGAAGGATCACGTGGATCGACTTTTAGATTTGTTGGATCGATTGGAGAAGACCAACATGACGATCAACTTAGCAAAAAGCGAGTTCGGAAGAGCCCGCCTGGAGTACCTTGGATATATAGTAGGGCAAGGCGAGGTTGCTCCGGTAAGAACAAAGGTGGAGGCCATTGACAACTTCCTGGTGCCAAGGAGTAAGAAAGAATTGTTGAGATACCTCGGTATGATTGGATATTACCAGAAGTTCTGCGGAAATTTCTCCACCATAGCTGCTCCTATGACGAGTTTGCTATCAAAGAGCAAGAAGTGGGAGTGGAATGGAACAGCGCAAGAAGCATTTGAAAAGACCAAAAGACTGTTGACCGAGGCGCCTGTACTAGTGTCGCCAGATTTTGGAGAGCTGTTTACGTTATTTGTAGATACCAGTGATATTGGGGCTGGAGCTGTACTGACGCAGCAGAGTGATGGAATTTATCGACCTGTGTCCTTCTTCTCGAAGAAGTTCATTAAGCACCAGAGGTCGTACAGTACGGTCGAGAAAGAGACTTTGGCCCTGGTGATGGCGTTGAAACATTTTGAAGTGTATGTGAATGGGGGAGGACACCCAGTGACGGTGTATACAGACCATAATCCCCTAGTTTTCCTGATAAAAATGAAGCATGCAAACCAGAGGTTAACCAGATGGTTTTTATTGCTGCAAGAGTATGACTTGGCGATAACGCACATAAGAGGGCGAGACAATGTAGTAGCTGATGCGTTATCTCGAGCCTAGCCACTAGAATAATTCTTAAAAACAAGGGAGAGGGAGTGTTATGATCCAAGGCAGCCGAAAAACGAGTCTCCCCTTTGAGAAT
The DNA here is from genome assembly GCA_020271785.1 of Procambarus virginalis. NCBI lineage: Eukaryota > Metazoa > Arthropoda > Malacostraca > Decapoda > Cambaridae > Procambarus > Procambarus virginalis. Next base: position 1,692,259 of record WNGS01003388.1, read on the forward strand.
TATTCTGTCAGGCCTGACCTGACTAGAAGGTCTAAGAAATATAAAAGTGAAGATACAGATGTAAAATAGTTGGTTGGATTCGATAGACAATTTAAGATAATCGGCAGTGAATAAGAAATTAGAAAAGTGACTGGTTATGAGATGTGGGTAATTTGCTGGAGGCGTGAGGCTCGCTTCTGTAGGGCTTTGACCCCACTTGAGTACCAGACATCGTGAGGGGAAGCTGTGGTCCGTGTGAGCTCCTGTCAGAGAGGAACCCCTAGTGATATACCTTCAAGAGGAAGAAAGTGTGCAGACGTTCCAGCTGTTGAATCGAGCTGGGAACGTTTGGTCTCAAGTCCTGGATGGCGAGGGGAGTTTATTAAGCCGCCCAGAGACATTATCGTGGGCCGTGGGAGCGCCCTGATTAGACTCCGTCAGTGAGGAGAGCATCCTCGACTAGACAATCTGTGGTACGCACGATTTTAAGCTAGTTTATAGTGAATACTTGTAGTTGGTCGTGTGCCCAGCGACAGTAACGAATGTTTATTGATAAGTTAGACATGTTTTGGTAAGGCAGGAAGCCTAAATAAGAGGACGGAGATGACAGAGACAGCTGGAGGGACGAGCAGCACATCCTCTCCCGTCGACCGCCTGAAGCTAACTGACTGGCGGCGGAGGACCCTCCCAAAGTGAGGACCGCCTGGCGGGGCGGAGCATGGACCAGCTCAAACGGGGGAGTCCACTCTCACAGTATGAAGAGATCAGAGATATGTTAGGTGCAAACATATTGTGTGGATTATTTCGTTTATGTGTTTAAGGAGAAACATTTTTATTGGAGTGTCAATGGGTTGCAGGTTTGTCTTTGGGGAAGAAGTTGCTGAGAACTTCGAAGCCAGCACAGAGGGAGTAGTTGATGAGACTCCAAGGTAGTGGAAAGTACTGAGCTCTGTTGGAGAGCAGCCATACAGTGAGGAAGATAATCTCAAGCTGTGAGAAGAGGAGTAGTGGAATGAAGTTTCACATGCTTCTGTGATACCAATGGTGAAGCACCATTGTTGCTAAAGGAAGACTTCATGGTGTAGCAGCCAGGAGCGCTGTGGAGGACCCTGGTAGTTAAACCCGGAAGAACCTGAAGATATCAGGGTAGTGAACTTCCAGATGTGGAAAGGAAGTTCTAGTTGATTACTTGTAGGGAGTTGGTGGAGTGTTTGGTTATCATTAGAATGCAAGACGCAATGAAAGGTGAGTGATTGTTTGCTATTTTTGTGCCAAGGAGAGTGTATACTGAAGTATAGAGTTACAGTCGTAGGTTGGATTGCCTGTAGAGACATACGTATGTGTTCTAGGATTGATAGGGTGAGCGATTGATCATTATTGTATATCAAGGAACCTTTATACTAATATTTATGTTATTGCATTCATACGCTGGTTTTCCTTGCACATGTTTATAGAAATATATTCTCTTGCTGATAGTGCAACATTGTGTTATAAGACTTGACCTACTTGAGGAGGTTGGTAGTATTAGGTGGTGAATCAAGAGATAGGATACTACTTGATAAGCAGATGATAGATTCTGATGGTGTTGGATTGCAACCTGACTGAAATAGTATAGAGTGTAGGATTCATTATTATTATATGTGTGTATGTATTGTGTATGTGCTTTGTCCAGTAAATGTATTCAAATTTGCTGATGTTTGCCTTTGTCCTAGTGAGGCTTCCCAGGAAGTAGGAAAGAAGGAGAGAGTGGGAAAGAACCAAGAACCACAGCTTGGACAGGGTAGAATGGAATACTAATAAGTCAAAGGGGATTGAGGAGATCATGTCACATAAGGAGAGAGTGGGGAGTCACAGCGGTTCGAGTGGGTGTGTGCACATGACAACGAGGCTAAGTATTGGAGCTGCATCCCCTAAGCGTGTGACGTTGAGCCCCTCTCCAAGAGCCAGAAACGCCCAGGGTGATCTCCTGGTAAAGTATAAGCGCTCTACCGAGTTTTGGGTTGGGTTGTCCACAAAGAAGTATCAACGACGACGCCAACCTACAATTGTTCCATAATGTTAAGAAGTGTAATTTCAGGTACTTCTCGCAGAGTTGCAGCTAAATGGTGCCCATCTGTATTGGCTGGCCCAATCGCACCTAACTCTTGAGGATGAGCATTATATCCCCAGCAACAATTACATTTTCAAGCGTGGCAAAGGCAAGCACTGCCTCTGCTTCTAGTTTACGTCTAGGGGGCTTCTAGACATTGTATATGAAGAGCTCAATATTAGCCATATTCACTGTTACTGCTAATACCTCTACTACTTCCCTACATGACACTGGGGTCTATTTTCTTGCTAGGTATGGTGTTTCTAACTAGGGTCATCAATTCTCGTGGTCTTCCCTGTTAATACAGGAAATCGTGGCTGGGAAAAAGAGTTGCTTCCAAAACAATAGTATTAGTAGGGAATAGTGCAACTACTACCGTGTGCTCCATTGCTGAGATGGATGATTGATGGATTAGGAGTGATAGTTTGTGTGACCCGGTTGCAGTTTCTGGTTACCCCGTCCACTCTCAAGCGTGATCATGTGGTGTAGAGGTCCTCCCACACACAATGATGGGTGACATATGGATGAGCATGACGGATGAGTGTGTTTAATTGCATGCTAGACGATCCTGATGCTGTTTTTGCGTTACCCCAGCCCTCTTGATGTGTGATTATGAGGTGTAGACATTGGACTCCATCACAGAGATGGTTGACAAATTGACGAGTGTGATGGATCAGCATGACACGAATGAAAAAATTATGCAGATGAGGCTAAGATTGAAAAGGTGGTTGAATGGTGTGATACTGTACATCTAATTTTTTAGTGTGTCAGAAAAAATTTAATAAAGTGATAAAAAAAATGTCAAAAATTTTGTACAGTTTTTATCATGTATGTTGCTCCATTTTCTATGAAAAAATAAATTTCTAAAAAATTGCAAAAATTGCAAATGTTCAGTGTATGTCAGATAGTTGCTCCATTTCTATGATAAAAGAAAAAAAAGAAAAAGGATCGTTCACTGAGAGTATAATATGCCATACTCTGCCATACCTGCCATACTCCATTGCTAGTATGGCGGTAGGAAGTTCCATTTTT
>WNGS01003388.1:1696585-1722570 GCA_020271785.1 Procambarus virginalis
TGCGCTTCCTTTCTCTCGCTGCATTTGCGCTTCTCTTTCCTCTCGTCTCAGCTGGGCTTCCAGTTGCATCTTCATTATTTCCAGTTGCAGGCTCCTCTTACTACAGCTGGACCTTCCACTGCTCCCATGTTCACTGTGAATCCTTCCACATGGTAGGCGCTTGGGGTGGGTCCGTCGGGACGGTTCACCTTGGGACGGCTCTTCTCGGGACGGCTCTCTTCGAGATGGCTCCTCTCCCGTCGCCTCCTCTCGAGCTGTGAGCTGTGCCATGATCTCTATCCTTCGCTCCGCGACCTTAGTTGTCCTCAACCTGATCCAAAGTGGTTTGCCACTTGTGGAGTGGGCCTTGGTACACTCTTCCAAAATGCTTTCGTCCCTTGTGTCAACAAATTTCTTTACTTTATCCTCCTCCATCTCTATATCGTCGAGCATACACGACAGCACAGACAAGTTAGTAGGTACTAATTTCACCGTCTCAGTCCTTAGCTGGTTAAGTAACAGTACCCCTGAATTCACTGGCCACACTGTATTAGTACCCTGGCAACACTGTCTCGAAATCTTGGGCAACACTGTAGCTTGATCAATACACCTTGGCAACACTGTAGTTGATCCACCCTTCCTGGCGAAGTCTCCAGTTCTTGGCTACTGTGGTTCGAATCCTGGCGAGGTCGCCAGTTCTCTGTCGGGGGGGTGGGCCGGGGCTCTGCTAGCACTCGGCTGCTAGGGGCTCGAAAGGCCGAATACTCAGCCCCTCCGACTCCCGGGATTCACCGGAGTCTCCTTGGTCCCACAGGAGAGGACCAGCAATGCCCACCTCCGCAGGTCTTGCTTCCACCACTGAAGGGGTGCCACTGACTCACCCTGGAAGCCCTTCAGTCAACCACGGGGAAACTGCTATCAGCAATTCCGGCCTAGACCCGTGAGGAGTGAAGGAAGACTCGGGCTTACTTTGTAACAATGACCTCCCTGAGTCTTGCCTGCCGGACAAAGAGGTTGCAGGAACTCCTTTCCCGCCTGTCTTCTCTATCTTTTCCTCAACAAGGTCGCCAGCTGGGTTATTATATCTGCACCCCAGCAATGCAGTTCAGTGGGTGTATATTATATTGTTGTTGCCAGTGTGTTGCTACTCCCAAGACAATGAGAAATTCTATAGGGAACGTGATGTCCCCTAAATGGTACTATGATAACCCTCGTGTATGCTCAATAGAGAAATATAATAATAATAATAATGGAGGCACACTCAAACACAATAATAAATGTGTGAATTACTGATAGAATACATGATCACATATAAGTGACATAAGAGATGATAAAATAATAATAATAACTCTGGAGATTGTCAGCAACTCTTCTCTCACGTTCTCCAGGCTCCTTCAACTGGGCAGATAGACAGGAGTCACACACTCTCTCACAGAAGGGCCTCTTCACCACGTCGGCTCCTCTTCTTCACTGTCCTGCCATCCACACACACTGTCCTCTCTGACAGTCCTGGACATAAGCTGCCCTGCAGCCTATTCTGCTACTAAAGCCTTAATATCCTATTCCACATATATAAGTGAATATAATGGCCTATCTAGCCTACTCTCACAAAGGGGTAATGGGAGGGAAAATGATCTACCTTAACAATCCTTGGCTCACGACGCTGTCCCTCGATGGTGTGAGGGTCCTATGCTTCCTGAGTCGATCCTCGGTGATCCAGGAACGTTCCCACAGGTCCTCAGGTGTCGTGAAGCCTCGCGTCTTCGCCGTTCCAATCCCTGGGGTTCAGCTATCCCAATCCTGGTCCATCGATGGGCGCTGAGCTTATCACCATATTCACCCACGTTCCTTCCACGAGGCGTTGCTCCTCGCCCTAGGAACGGTGTCGTCCCTCTAACAACCTCAGTGGATGTGACCCGGTCACAGCTATGCCTGCCCGCCACACACCTCTTCCAGCCCTCACATCCAGCGTCGCCGCCCAGCGTCGTCACCGAATCTTTCCCAAGTTTGGCACTTCTCTGCTTAATCAACTTGGTTCCTTTTGCTTCCAGAAGCGCGGGGTCTCCTATAATATCAGGTGGGCTGCGATGGCTAGCTCTAATCCACTGAGAAGGCCGTGTTAACCTCCAATCCTTGAGAGCTGACAGAGGAGCGTCCTCTCCCCTTCGCTGTCAGGGTCCAATCTGACCATGGCGCCGCCCGGGTACTCGGTGACGTCACGGCGGGCTCTGATTGGTCGCCTGTGACCCGAGTCACCCAATCCGCACACGGCTTGGCGTCCATTCTAAAAGGTCATATCTGCAGTAGGGTAATACTCTTTCATTTATATCCGGCGCCTCTTTCCCTTACCTACAGACTTATATTAAGTTTTTCTCCTGCAGGAGAGTCGATATGACTCTTATAGCAGGCAACGAAAGAGATAGGAGAGGGCACCCGTAACATAACATACATCTGATCACAACTGTCCTATCATTAATGCAAACACTCTAACGACAAGGCCGACGGGTCCTTCTCACTGGGTGCCAAGTCATGTGGGAATCGTAGGAAATGACATTGCAGACGAAGCTGCAAAACTTGCAACTAAGAGAAAACTGTAGACATTTGCATACCACAGAGTCTGTCACAGATTAAGCGAGTAATTAGAAACAGAGTGATGCAAAAGTTGTACAGTGACCACAACTCAGCTGTTGCAACATCTCAATCTGCGGGTTGGTACAGGAATTCAACCAACTACGAACCACTTATGTTAATGAAGGGGAGCAGTAGGGCAACAGAAGTACGCTTACATCGCATCAGGCTTGGATACCCATGTGCATGGCAAATAGGCTTACAGGTTCCGGAAGATGAGAGGAAATGTCAACACTGTGGGGAAATGCCCGACAGACCTCTGGAACATTATCTAACACAGTGCACAGTTACAAACCTACTAAGATTTCAACTTATATTCAACAGAGTAGAAGAAGTTGTTAAACACATATGGCAAAATCTTACTGAAGCGACCATACGAGTAATAAATACCCATACTCCGCTCAGGTAAAACAGAAACAAGCAACACTTAGTCGGCCAGCCAGAGGCTTAGGGCCAGCGCAGGAATATCCCTGCAAAGAAAAAAAATAAAAGTTACGTCTGTGACGGTAAAAAAACTTACTTTTTCTGAAAAACTGTGTTTTTCATGTGAGGGAAATTTTCGGAACTTCTTTAACAATTGCTTTGAAATTTTGACACAACTTTGCATTCGAATTGGCGAGTTTTTTTTTATATACCTACTATACACATGCCTCATCTGCGAGATGTAAAAAAACATGTCGTTTTTTAAAAACAGCACCATCTGTTGGATGTAAGAGTAACACACGCTGTAATCTCCAAAAGTTCTTCACTGATTGCTTTGAAATTTTGACACAACGTTGCATTCAAATAGGCGCATCATTTTATATACCTACTATATAGACACCACCCCAGTGACAGGCAAAAACATGCATTTTTTTGAAAAACAGCGCCATCTGTTGCACATAATAGCAACATGCACGCTATAATAAATAGTCACGAATTCCATTTCAATGTTTCCGATTGCACTGATAAATTATATTTTCATAGATTTCGATTTATTAAATTTTTATTTAATTATTTTGTGTGACATTATGTTGGAATTGAGTTGTGTTGTTTACCATATCATTAATTTCGTAAATATAAGTATAGATACCATACCTGTGACAGGTAAAACTATGTTTTTTTTTTAAAAAACAACGCCATCTGTTGCATGTAAGAGCAACACACATGCTATACTAAATGTTACAATTCCATTTCAATGTTTCTGATTGCATTGATAAATTGAATTTTCATAGACTTTGATTTATTTTTATTTTGATCTAATTGTTTTTGTTTGAATTGCGTTCGAATTAAGCTGTGTTGTTTACCATACCATTCATTTCGTGCGTATAGTTTATTTTTTATTTTTTCATGTTTTCATTTCATTTTTAACTGCTTTTATTATATTTCAGTGATGGGAACATCAGATCACTTGATGTTCCCAATTTTCTGATGGGAGCATCAGACCATTTGGGAAGGCATCGGACGACGGAGTGGGGAATAGCAATGATGACGAGGAGACGGAAGTGACAGATGGTGGGGAGGACGAGGGAACAAGAGAGGGGGTAATGGTGGGGAAGGACGGGGGACAGGGGAGCTTGGGATGGTGGGGACGAGGGTATGGGGGAATGGAGAATGGTGGGGAGGACAAAGGGACAGGGGAGTGGGGAATGGTGGGAAGGAAGAGATGATGGTTGAGTGGGGAATGGTGGGGAGGAAGAGGGGAATGGTTAGGAGGCGGAGGAGACAGGTGAGGGGGGAATGGTGGGGAGGACTGGGGGAGAGGGAAGGTTGCTGTGGCTTAGCAACGCACATGCGTTGCTGAGCCACAGCAACGCGTGGCCGGGTACGGCTAGTAACAAATAAAACATGGGAGGTTGGCAGCCATTCATGAGAGCAAAGCTTCAAATGACGAATGTAAATGTTCCTTCGCCAAACAAGAACTAATCAAAGCCCAAAAAATATATTTTTTGATATAGGCCAGGCCTTAGATATTTCTTCTCAGTATGTCTTCTGATCAGTCAAGGTTTGTTTACCGTGTATAACTCGTATTATTTGTCCACCAATATTTTAATTGAATTCCATCCAAATAGTTTCTCTTTGATGGTCAGTTTTGATTCCCTTTTTGACACTACATTTTACATTTTCTCTAATACGTATTGCTACTTTCCCTCCTCGTCTAGTATTGTAAAATATTGTGTATCCATTAATTTTGTTTTCAACTAAAAATTCCTTGTTTTCTACATTCATGTTATATTATTCTCGTACTGCTTTTTCTGTCACTCTTGTTTCTGATCTCATTTCTCTTCCGTTTGTAAATATTGGATAAGGTGAGGTAATCACCAGGGGAGAGTGGTTATGCCATTACGACTATATAGCACTTGAAAGTGATATAACGATAAGAATTTGGGATAGGACAGAAGGAAGGAATGGTACCGAGTTAATTTATGATAAATTTCTGCCAGTTCAATTTGGTTTATTACGGCCGGAAGTGGTCAAAGCTACTCATTTAAGATCCGGTTCTATCTAGATTTGTCCTCCAGCAAGCACTCTCCAGGAGGAAAAGCTTAAAGGATTAGTTGCTAAGCTCGAGGGATTATGATATTCCCCCATGTACAGAGTTTATTTCATTATTAAATGGCATATTATATTCACTGGTGTGCTTCCGTTCCCCATGCTCTCTGATTACTCGCCTAGCAACCCGAGCTGAATAGATTACACATGGAATGTGTAATTTGTGGAAGGTTCTCCATCCCCAACGTGAATTCGACAAAGAATTTGAAAGTGAGAGTAGTTAGGTTGTAAAGCAACAGGTACAAGGTTAGTAGGCGAGGCCTAATGAGCTAGACCTCACTCCTCCGTAGACACTGATAGGTAAGTACATTAACACACACTTGCTGTGGGAGACAATTTTCATACATTGATGTGGCAGAGGTTAGCTTTTGAGAGTGATATACTGAGCTCTGTGGAGGGCAGCGAGAGGCCTGCTTGTGTCCAGGTCCTGAAGGACGACGTCATGTGTTGCCTGAGTGAGGACCACTCCCGCAGCGATTACAAAACTAAAATGTTTTGTTTTATCAGTAAATTGCTTTTTGAAGCAATGAGAAATAATCTTTCTCACTCTCAAAAAATGTAATCCATCACAATGTGACTTGCAAATAATGTCAGAACCCATCTCCATGATGACGTGAGTGTCAGATTTACTGACGTGAAGCAGATGAACTTCCCTTCGTGGACTGCTCAGCCATTTCCTATTACTAGGAAGATAATGACTGCCTGGCTAAAGTGGAGTAGGATCAGATCGACGAGTTAAATCACATCCGAAATGATGACAGCACAAAACCAATTCATCCTTCAAAATAACACTTCATGTGGCTGGATCCCCAAGTTGTTGTCATGGACAACAAATTCGCCACAGGAGATCAACAAGTGCTTTGGCCTTCTCAATAACATACTTGGTTGAGTGTACATTTAATGCTGTTAAGGATATGTTGACCAAAAAACGAGTGCGTCTTAACATTAGTGAGAAAAATGCCTTTCAAACACAACTAACTGGATTTGTTCCTTGGTTTTCTAGATTAGCTTCTCTGCACGCAGGACAAAGTGAGCTTTAGATCACATAGAAGTCATGTGATGTGAAGATTTCATAATTACCCTCAATTTTTCTTTTGATGCCAATATAGCATCTGAAACACTTACCATATTACAATATGGTAAGTGTGTCAGTCATAGGTCACTGAGCATCTTGTGAGATAAGGGTGTCCTCCCAGTGTTTACGGTTCTCAGCTACATGGATGAACAGAGACCCCCGGGACTGGGTACCAATATAGGTTTATAACTCCTCACAAACACTGATAAATATTACCAAAAGCACAAAAAAAGAGGTTTTACACTAAAGATGATGAAGTAAAACACAAGCGTAAAATATATTTTCAGCATTTTCCTTACTAATACAATACTTAAGCGTTTTAAAATACTCGTCTTTCTAATAAAGGCTCAACATTATATTTTAAGAATTATGTTTACTATGACCGAGGCAAATTAAGCTAACATAACTCCTGGGTCATTGTTTAGACCATACTGAGTGGAAGGAATGTTATTGATCTCTCTTTCTTAGCATAGATACAGACATTAGTAAAAATTTTATTCATACAAACTCTCTGGAGTTTGTATGAATAAAATTAGAATTCAGTAGTAATTTGTTTTAATATTATAGTGAAGTGACTAGACTATTTGTTGATATTAAACTAACTTATTGCTGTGTATGTTAATACTCTGCCTTGACAAGGGTGAAACGAGGAAAAATGCCATTAATCTTGAAAATTATAATTTTAAAATTATTTGTATATTAATTATTTGTATTAATTTTGAGCGAATAAGGATGACCATCCCCCGTGACAATATTAGGAAACAAACCATTGTAGAGAGTATTACCTTAGTGATAGAGCAGCAGGGGCAGGTGTAGGGGGCTGTACCTCGTGTGAGAGTGAGGTGGTCAGCTGAATGCCTTCACCTACCTCTCTCTCTCCACCCTCCCTTCCCTCCTCATTCTTAACACATTCATACCCTCCCCTCTCCTCCCTCCTCCCGATCCATTACCAGCCAACACGCCCCAGCTCCACTCTCGTATCAGCCAAAGGAAAGGTCGATGATTAAAAACCATTACTCTCGTAATTGGCCCTTAATCTTTCAATGCCTAGCGAGGTGAATAAGTGCTCATAAATATATAGCCTAACAATAGTGATTAATACTCTCTATAGCATTAAATAATTGTTGGCTTTCTCCATCTCAGATTCCTACGCATTTTACCCCTGGCTAAAAACGTGTCCATGTAAATGGAAACCACATTTATTATCGGCCCAATAAATGCTCGAGTTAGGGAGCACTGGAGAGGGCAGCGATAAATCAAGCGTCCGAGGCAGTCATTCAGTTCAGTTATTTGTTAACTAAAGTATCGAGTTCATCAATCACTTCCACTCCCAAGAAAAACATAATTGAGATATTGACTTCTAAACTCGCTTGCTGCTGCTACTGCCTGCCACTCAAGACATAAATAATATGCAGGAGACAAGCAAACAGAATTTAACTTGAGCAAATTAAAGTATGAACGATCATACATACACACACACACACACACACTCACACACACACACACACACACACACACACACACACACACACACACACACACACACACACACACACACACACACACACACACACATATTAGGGGGACAAGAAAATGAACAGAAGAAAGTGAGCTTCAAGTCAACTAACATAGTTGGGATTACAAATAAAACAAGAGAACTCTGAGAATGGGCACTAGAAGAAAACCAAGACATAATAGCACTCACGGAAACAAAGCTAACGAAAACCATAACAAATGCAGTGTTTCCACAGGACTACTATGTAGTGAGGAAAAAGAGAGAAGGGAGAGGAGGAGGTGGTGTAGCTTTGCTGATAAGAAAAGGTTGGAGTTTTGAAGAGATTGTTAATCAGAGCTGTGAAGGTTTCAGTGACTACATATCAGGCACCATAGCAACTGGAGGAGAGAAAATTATAGTAGTAGTCATATATAACCCCCCACCAAACGACAGAAGACCCAGACAGGAATATGACAGAAACAACATGGCCACCATCAATATAATAGAGAGAGCAGCTTTTGTAGCTAGCAGGAACGGATCCAGACTACTAATCACGGGAGTCTTCAACCACGGGATGATAGATTGGGAGAACAGAGACCCACATGGAGAACCAGACACATGGAGAGCTAAGCTGCTGGACGTGGTAACAAGAAACGTTCTAAGTCAACACGTCAAGGGACCGACAAGAATGAGAGGAGGGGATTACCAGCTTTGCTTCATCTGATATTTACCCTAAATGAGTCGGATATAAGGGAAGTTAAGTTGGAAGTCCACTTGGGAATGAGTGATCATAGTGTATTGAGCTTTGAGTACCTGGTTGAGCTAGGAATTATCTCCCCCCAAAAAAGAAGTGGGAAACAAAGGGCTGGTGTACCGAAAGGAAAACTATGAGGAGATGAATAAATTCCTAAGGAATATACCATGGGCCACAGAACTCAGAACTAAGTATGTACAAGATGTGGGAACCGAGTTGTGAGATTTATATTTATTTAATTTATATGAATTTATATAGAATTTAAATTTACGTTAATTTATATATATCTATAGCAATTGGTATGATGTTAAGTGAACTATATTTCTGCAAAAATCTCACAAATCGATCCTTACACATTAGGGGGGTTTATATTAATTTATATATATATGCTGCCAATCAAACTAAAGTATTAAACTACATATATTCGTATATAAAATTGGAGGTGCCATATCTTTTGTATGGTAAGCTTAGTCCACCAGGTATAACTGGGATGTAGACACTAAATTATCCTCGTGAGAGGCTAGCTTCCATCACCCAAGTAACTGATGTACCAAAATTAATTCTTGCTTCCTCTTCTTGTTCCTGTCAAAGAGCACTAACTGTAAAGCTGGAATCCTAATATATGACAGCTATATCAGAGAAAACACTGTATAATATAAAATAAGGACCAAGGTTTAATTACCTGTGTTGAGTCGATCGTTCATGTTCTAACCGGAAATAATCCTATCTAACATAACATTACTGGCCAATAAAGAATTAGATAAGATTTCAGAAAGACACTTCCCTTGTTGTTGTTGACAACATGTTGATGATGGTAGAACCCTAATTTGATCTCCATAACACTTCGTCCAAGAGAATTATAAGAGCGGAATTTGCTCCAACGACTCAAGTCTTAATAATGGCTGACCTCTCTCACCACTGACGCTCCTAGCTCACTTTGTCCAGAAGTCAGTAACTGATAGAAGGGTCACATTTACTTTATTTTGATACTGATAATTAAGTTAATTCAAATGAGATGTTTTTATGATATAATAAGTCCAAATACTAATGTATAATTCCCAACAGAATAGCTGGTGAATTTATAGTACTATGTGGCAATGATATCCAGTTTTCTATTGATGGAAAATTCCACTACAAGCTGCATTTTCTATGGGTTAACTTGTGTATACAACGGCAGCAATATTATCTGCATATTGCATGTAAAATTATTAAATGGTGTCGGGATTCCGACACAAGATATGATGGACTATGTCACCCAAAAGTGTCAGGAGGTGGTAAACAGGTTGATCACGGCCCAACAACAAAAAACCGAGAAGCAAAAGAATAATCCATGGTTTAATAGGGAATGTTTGAAAGCAAAGGAGCTGAACAAAAGGGCGTGGAGGAACTTCCGTAATAACAGAACACCAGAAAGTAGAGAGAGATACCAGAGAACCAGGAACAAGTATGTTAGTGTGAGAAGAGCAGCTGAGAAAATGTATGAAAATGATACACCTAATAAAGCCAAGACCGAACCAAAGCTCCTCTACAGTCACATTAGGAGGAAAACAACAGTGAAGGAAAAGGTGATGAAACTTGAAACTGATGAACGGGTGAGGACAGGTACACAGAGAATGACAAAGAGGTGTGTGAAGAACTCACAAAATGTTCCAGGAGGTCTTTACAATAAACAGGGAGAGGTCACGGCGCTAGGAGAGGAGGCAGCAAACCAGGCGTCCTTGGAAGGGTTCGAAATTACAAGAGATGAGGTCAAGAGGCACCTATTGGAGCTGGACGTGAGAAAGGCTGTTGGGCCAGACGGAATCTGACCATGGGTGTTGAAAGAGTGTGCAGGAGCACTTTGTTTGCCACTCTCCATAGTGTATAGTAGGTCACTGGAATGGGAGACCTACAAGAAATATGGAAGACGGCTAATGTACTCCCAATATACAAAAAGGGTGACATGCAAGAGGCACTGAACTACAGGCCAGTGTCCTTAACTTGTATACCATGCAAGGTGATGGAGAAGATCGTGAGAAAAAACCTAGTAACACATATGGAGAGAAAGGGACTTTGTGACAAATTGCCAAACATGGGTTCAGGGAGGGTAAATCTTGCCTTACAGGCTTAATAGAATTCTACGATCAGGTGAAAATGATTAAGCAAGAAAGAGAAGGATGGGCGAACTGCATTTTTTCGACTGTCGGAAAGCCTTTGACACAGTACCCCAAAAAAGGCTGATGCATAAGCTGGAGAAACCGGCAGGAGTAACTGGTAGGACGCCCCAGTGGATAAGGAATACCTAAGCAATAGGAAGCAGAGAGTTACAGTGAGGGTGAGACCTCAGATTAGCGTGAAGTCACCAGTGGAGTCCCACAGGGCTCTGTACTCGGACCTATCCTGTTTCTGATATAGGTAAATGATCTTCCAGAGGGTATACACTCATTCCTCTCAATGTTTGCTGACGACGCCAAAATTATGCGAAGGATTAAGATAGAGGACTGCTTGAGGCTTCAAGAAGACCTTGACAAGCTGTTGGAATGGTCGAACAAATGGTTGTTAGAGTTTAACCCAAGCAAATGTAATGTAATGAAGATAGGTGTAAGGAGCATTAGACCAGATACAAGGTATTATTTGGAGAGGAAATATTCAAGAGTCAGAGAGAGAGAAAGACCTAGGGGTTGGTATCATGCCAGATCTGTCCGCTGAAGCTCATATCAAGAGGATAACACCAGCAGCATATGCCAGGTTGGTTACATAAGAACGGCCTTTAGAAACTTGTGTAAGGAATCTTTCAGAACATTATATACCACATATGTCAGACCAATCCTTGAGTCTGCGGCTCCAGCATGGAGTCCATATCTAGTCAAGTATAAGACTAATCTGGAAAAGGTTCAGAGGTTTGCCACCAGACTAGTACCCGAACTGAGGGTATGAGCTACGAGGAGAGACTACGGGAATTAAACCTCACGTCACTGGGAGACAGAAGAGTTAGGGGGATATGATCACCACACACAAGATTCTCAGAGGAAGTGATACGGTAGATAAAGACAGACTTTTTAACACAAGGAGCACACGTACTAGGGGACACAGGTGGAAATTGAGTGCCCAAATGAGCCATAGAGACGTTTGAAAGATTTTTTCAGTGTCAGACTAGTAGACAAATAGAATGCATTAGGAAGTGATGTGGTGGAGGTTGACTCCATCCCCCACTTCCTAGTAGACAATAGAATGCATTAGGAAGTGATGTGGTGGAGGTTGACTCCATCCCACAGCATCAAATGTAGATATGATAGAGCCCAATAGGCTCAGGAACCTGTACATTAGTTAACTGACCGTTGAGAGACGGAACCAAAGAGCCAGAGCTCAACCACCGCAAGCACAGCTAGGTAAGTACACAAGCCGTTATGGGGTCTGACGGCTGAGTGAACAGCGCTCGGGGCTCGTAGTCCTCAGGGTCCGGGTGCAATCCCAGCGGAGGCAGAAACAAATGGGCAGAGTTTCTTTCACCCTGATGCACCTGTTCATCTAGCAGTAAATAGGTGCATGGGAGTTAGGCAGCAGCTACAGGCTGCTTTCTGTGTGTATTCACCTTGTTGTGTTTGCGGGGGTTGAGCTTTGCTCTTTCGGCTCGCCTCTCAACTGTCAATCTACTGTTTATTAACTACTTTTTTTTATCCACACCCACACACACACACACACACACACACACAACACACACCACCACACACACACACACACACCACATACACACACACACACACACACACACCCAGGAAGCAGCCCGTGACAGCTGACTAACTCCCAGGTACCTATTTACTGCTAGGTAACAGGGGCAATCAGGGTGAAAGAAACTTTGCCCATTTGTTTCTGCCTCGTGCGGGAATCGAACCCGCGCCACAGAATTACGAGTCCTGCGCGCTATCCACCAGCTACGAGCCCCCCATCGTGTATATATATATATATATATATATATATATTATATATATATATATAATATATATATATAATATATATATAATAAAAAATATATATATATATATATATAAATATATATATATATTAGTATATTTTGGTAGCAGTCTTTCCTGTAGACATATGTTATTAATATGACCGAAAAAGTAAGATTAATAATTCTAACACGAATTTTCTCAATTTCCTTATGTTTGTTTTTACTGATGACGGTAAATTAAAAATCAATTCTCCAAAATTCATTCTTTATTTCTTAGTCTGACGCGACACTTGAGCGCGTTTCGTAAACTTATTACATTTTCAAAGACTTTAGTTACACACACAGAACAACTATAACTGAACAGAGTTTAATACCTGCATTTGGGTGAGGTGACATGTTACAATGGTTTGGGGTGAGGTGAGAACAAACACAGAACACGAAACAATGGGTATAAGGGAAGAATAGATCTGTAACTGCAGAAGGCCTATTGGCCCGTATTTCTTGATGTTTCTATATTGGAGCGGAGTCTTGAAGTGGGTAGAATATAGTAGTGCGTTAATGGCTGTTGATTGCTGGTGTTGACTTCTTGATGTGTAGTGCCTCGCAGATGTCAAGCCGCCTGTTATCGCTGTATCTATCATGATTTCTGTGTTGTTGTTAAGATTTCTCTGGTGATGGTTGGTTGTGGGAAGAGATTATATGTTCCAACATATAATCTCTTCCGACAACCAAACCATCACAGAGAAATCTTAACAAACAACAAAGAAATCATTGATAGATACAGCGACAACAGCGGCTTGACATCTGCGAGGCACTACACATCAAGAAGTCAACACCAGCAATCAACAGCCAATTACGCACTACTATATTCTACCCACTTCAGACTCCGCTCAATATAAAACATCAAGAATACGGGCCAATAGGCCTTCTGCAGTTACAGATCTATTCTTCCCTTATACCCATGTTTCGTGTTCTGTGTTTGTTCTCACCTCACCCCAAACCATTGTAACATGTCACTCACCCAATGCAGGTATTTAAACTCTGTTCCAGTTATAGTTGTTCTGTGTGTGTGTAACTAAAGTCTTTGAAAATGTAATAAGTTTTACGAAACGCGCTCAAGTGTCGCGTCAGACTAAGAAATAAAGAATGAATTTTTGAGAATTGATTTTTATTTACCGTCATCAGTAAAAACAAACATAAGGAAATTGAGAAAATTCGAGTTAGAATTATTAATCTTACTTTTTCGGTCATATTTATAACTATATCAATATATATATATATATATANCAGCGATGGTAACGAAAGCTTGAACACCAACAACCACAGCTAGGCACACTAGCACACTGCGACCAAGCTTATACATGGTGGCTGCAAAAAAAATCATAAAAATTCACGGTTACTTATAGACCAGAATTTATGCCAAGAGATACAGTCATGCATATACTCACCCGCCAGCAGCCTCAGACTTGCTGTGTCGTGTCCTTCTTACCACACAAACACAGGCTCATGCTAGGCATTATAGCTCCTCTATGAAAAATAAAATCTTCATAACACAAAGAACTGAGACGAAGCTCACTATGCACGAGACCCGTTACCGAGGGTGAGTATCTGGCCTCCAGCAGTGTGTGGAGTGAGTGTCTGGCTTCCAGCGTGTGTGGAGTGAGTATCTGGCCTCCAGCAGTGTGTGGAATGAGTATCTGGCCTCCAGCAGTGTGTGGAGTGAGTGTCTGGCTTCCAGCTGTGTGTGTGGGGTGAGTATCTGGCCTCCAGCAGTGTGTGGGATGAGTATCTAGCCTCCAAGAGTGTGTGTGTGTGGGGTGAGTATCTGGTCCTCCAGCAGTGTGTAGGGTGAGAATCTGGCCTCCAGCAGTGTGTGGGGTGAGTATCTGGCCTCCAGCAGTGTGTGGGGTGAGTACCTGGCCTCCGCAGTGTGTGGGGTGAGAACCTGGCCTCCAGCAGTGTGTGGGGGTGAGTACCGGCCTCCAGCAGTGTGTGGGGTGAGTATCTAGCCTCCAGCAGTGTGTGTGGGGTGAGTACCTGGCCTCCAGCTGTGTGGGGGTGAGTACCTGGCCTCCAGCAGTGTGTGGGGGTGAGTACCTGGCCTCCAGCAGTGTGTGGAGTGAGTATCTGGCCTCCAGGAGTGTATGGGGTGAGTATATGGCCTCCAGCAGTGTGTGTGGGGTGAGTACCTGGCCTCCAGCAGTGTGTGGGGTGAGTATCTGGTCTCCAGCATTGTATGGGTGAGTATCTGGTCTCCAGCTGTGTATGGGGTGAGTATCTGGCTTCCAGCAGTGTGTGGGGTGAGAATCTGGCCTCCAGCAGTGTGTGTGGGGGTGAGTATCTGGCCTCCAGCAGTGTATTGGGTGAGATCTGGCCTCCAGCAGTGTGTAGGGTGAGTACCTGGCCTCCAGCAGTGTGTGTGGGGGTGAGTACCTGGCCTCCAGCAGTGTGTTGGGTGAGTCCTGGCCTCCAGCAGTGTGTGTGGGGTGAGTACCTGGCCTCCAGCAGTGTATGGGGTGCGTCCTGGCCTCCAGCAGTGTGTGGGGTGAGTACCTGGCTTCCATCAGTGTATGGTGAGTACCTGGCCTCCAGCAGTGTGTGGGGTGAGTACCTGGCCTCCAGCAGTGTGTGGGGTGAGTACCTGGCCTCCAGCAGTGTATGGGGTGAGTACCTGGCCTCCAGCAGTGTGTGGGGTGAGTACCTGGCCTCCAGCAGTGTGTGGGTGAGTATCTGGCCTCCAGCAGTGTGTGGGGTGAGTACCTGGCTTCCAGCAGTGTGGGGGTGAGTACCTGGCCTCCAGCAGTGTGTGGGGGTGAGTACCTGGCCTCCAGCAGTGTGTGGGTGAGTACCTGGCCTCCAGCAGTGTGTGGGGGTGAGTACCTGGCCTCCAGCAGTGTGTGGGTGAGTACTGGCTTCCAACAGTGTATGGGGTGAGTACTGGCCTCCAGCAGTGTATGGGTGAGTACCTGGCCTCTAGCAGTGTGTGGGGTGAGTACCTGGCCTCCAACAGTGTATGGGGTGAGTACCTGGCCTCCAGCAGTGTGTGGGGTGAGTACCTGGCCTCCAGCAGTGTTTGGGGTGAGTACCTGGCCTCCAGCAGTGTATGGGGTGAGTACCTGGCCTCCAGCAGTGTGTGGGGTGAGTACCTGGCCTCCAGCAGTGTGTGGGGTGAGTACCTGGCCTCCAGCAGTGTGTGTGGGGGTGTGTACCTGGCCTCCAGCAGTGTGTGGGGTGAGTACCTGGCCTCCAGCAGTGTATGGGGTGAGTACCTGGCCTCCAGCAGTGTGTGGGGGTGAGTACCTGGCCTCCAGCAGTGTGTGGGGTGAGTACCTGGCCTCCAGCAGTGTATGGGGTGAGTACCTGGCCTCCAGCAGTGTGTGGGGTGAGTACCTGGCTTCCAGCAGTGTGTGGGGTGAGTACCTGGCCTCCAGCAGTGTGTGGGGTGAGTATCTGGCTTCCAACAGTGTATGGGGTGAGTACCTGGTCTCCAGCAGTGTGTGGGGTGAGTACCTGGCCTCTAGCAGTGTGTGGGGTGAGTACCTGGCCTCCAGCAGTGTACGAGGTGAGTACCTGGCCTCTAGCAGTGTGTGTGGTGTGAGTACCTGGCCTCTAGCAGTGTGTGTGGTGTGAGTACCTGGCCTCCAGCAGTGTATGGGGTGAGTACCTGGCCTTCAGCAGTGTGTGGGGTGAGTATCTGGCCTCCAGCAGTGTATGAGGTGAGTACCTGGCCTCTAGCAGTGTGTGTGGTGAGTACCTGGCCTCCAGCAGTGTATGGGGTGAGTACCTGGCCTCCAGCAGTGTATGAGGTGAGTACCTGGCCTCCAGCAGTGTATGGGGTGAGTACCTGGCCTCCAGCAGTGTGTGGGGTGAGTACCTAGCCTCCAGCAGTGTGTGGTGTGAGTACCTGGTCTCCAGCAGTGTATGGGGTGAGTACCTGGCCTCCAGCAGTGTGTGGTGTGAGTACCTGGCCTCCAGCAGTGTGTGGGGTGAGTACCTGGCCTCCAGCACTGTGTGTAGGGGGGGTGAGTATCTTGCTTCCAGCAGCGTGTGGAGTGAGTCGAGTCGTCTTCTGCCAATATCAGCACTCTAATTGTCGGTAACTTTCCCAGCAGGAATTTACGTGTTTGTTTATTATTAAATTGTGTATTTAAATGTGGCCTGTTTTTTACAAAGTGGACTGTATTTAAGGATTATCCTGCTAGGTGTTGTCCTACTCACAAGTTTGGGGGGTATTATATGTTGGAAGCCTATCACGCCAATGTGATAATAGTATGGCGTCTGACAGCTGATTCGGGTTGATTTGGACAGCGCTTCACATTCGTAGTCCTGAGGTTCCGGGTTCAATCCCCGGTGGAGGTGGAGACAAATGGGCAAAAAGTGTCTTTCACCCTGATACCCCTGTTACCTAGCATTAAATAGGTACCTGGGAGTTAGACAGCTGCTACGGGCTGCTTCCTGGGGGCGGGGGCGGGGGGGGGGGAGAGGAGGCTTGGTCGAGGACCGGGCAGCGGGGACGCTAAGACCCGAAATCATCTCAAGATAACCTCAAGATGGTAATGGTAGTAAACTACTAAATTTAATTCTACTATTAAAGTGGTTAGCAAACTGTAACTATTTCTTATCTAATTAATCGACGAGGCCTGATAAAAAGCACTGGGCATCCCGCAGTCTTGTGTGTGGGACCTGGTTGAGTAGGGCCCTACCGGTGACCGTGAATGTCTCGTGTGGCCACAGGTTGATTCGGTGTTATTTCCTCCTCTTTTGAATTACACCTGTAGAGTAACTTACCAGTAGTAAACTGTTACCAAGATACATTGCATATATTCAGAGAGAAATTCTATAATTGAGACAACGTTTACCCGTTTCGGGTGTTTCGTAGGCATCATGGCCGGACTACAAAATCATTAATACTTCTGGACACTAAATAAATATATTATTTAGTGGAAAGTATTATTTATTGGAAAGTATTTTTTAGTGGAAAGATTTAGTACTATTTATTAGACCAGGTGAAATACTTCACAATGTAGTGAAATCGTGAGTTAAGCGAACTTCTGTGGTTCCTATATCATAAAATTCGCGAGAATTATGGATTATACGTGCACGTGTTGATTGTTAATGAGAAGTGGTAAGTGTTTGAAATTCTAGCTAGCTTACACATGGTTGATAGAAGAATGCACCCTGCCATTTTGCTTTCAGCGGGTGCACAAGAATGCACACACTCTAGTTTTCTTAATACGGGAGCTAGACGTTTAGTGTTTGGTGTTTATAGCGAACAGACGCCCTCAGCTATTCAGAGGAACTGCGGTGGTCGCCGTAGCCTTGCTATGAAAGGAATTACAGCATTATCATAGTTGTAAGCTTAAGCTCCTTGGAGACAAGAGCAAGAAGAGAGAGGTGACATGGTTCGGGATCCTAATGGTTTTCCGACCAAGTGTAAACATAGCCTGTACGCTGTGACGTTACGAGTCACGTGACCGAGGGTCAAGATCCTATTGGAAGCGGCACCTCTTGAGCCTACAAGATGCTTTTACCTGATTGGTCGTCTAGAAGAACAAGAGTGTGGAGGGGAGCCGCCAAGTTATTTCCCGCCTAGAAGAACCATTCTGTGTGAGGCTTTCGATATGAGAGAACGCATTTCCATAACTTCGGCCAAAGTTACGGAAATTCCCGTCTGAACGCGAGATCATTAAGTCCAATATATATCAAGCACTTCCAAGCGATTCCGCGTGGCAGAATCCGGCAACTCAACAGTGCGCTTATGTTGACCATGATAGTGATATAAGAAGAGTAACTTCACACGTGTTAGCCTACAGAGCAACTGAACTATAGTTATCTAGTCCGCAAACATTGTGTTAATCTTTAGTGATAACGTTAACAAATTGCTCAGTAAACTGGTTGTAGGAATTTAAGATACAAAGTTCTCTGTGACCGAAGTCGAATTTCGAGTGAATAACGTAGATTTGTGAAAAGTTGTGACTCAGATTATTTCCCATTCAGAGCGAGGAATGACTCGCTTTTCCACGCTATCTCGGGAGGTTCCGCGATCCTCACCTCTGGGATTCTGAGGCTACACCATGCTACACTGATCTTCAATCAACGGCAGAGTTCTACTGAATGTAAGAGAGATTGTTTGAATGAAAGCCGGGTATTAAAGTGAGTACTCCTAATAAATTATTATATCATTATTAGAGGTGTATATTACTTGTGCCGAATTGAAGTCAGCCTCATGGTCTGTTGTTTCTCAGTAGCCCGCATCGGGAGGGTTACACAGATCGAAGAAGCACGTAAAGAGTGAAGGCAAGTACTGTATATCTGTGTGATCACTGTAGCTTGGCCTGAGTGAGTGTATTTTACACGTTTATCACATTTAGTATATACTGTGCTTTATAATTGTGAGTATTGTTTTGTGAGGTTCTAATAGATACCGTCACTGTGCATAATCATTTCACTTATGTGTTCTTGTCTTTTTCGTTCCAAGAGAACACCAGATTGTAAAGCAAGTCTCTCAACTCCTGACGCGTCAGGAGATAAGAGACTTCATCGGTCAAGGAGCTCACTTGTGTAGAAAGGGTCAGCGAGGAGGCATGTATCATGGCTACCAGCAGTTGTAAAGTGTATTTTCTACTAGCAATGGTCGAGGAAGAGGCCAGGCACAAGTGTAAAGGGACAGCAATATCCCAAAGGAATATTGGTGAAGTACAATACAAATGGACAGGTTTTCTGCCAACGTCCTATTAGTGTGCCCAGGAGCGACGTTCTGAAGCCTTTAATGTGAGCGTGCCGTTCTGGAGTTATTGAGGAAACCTCAAGAGATTTCGGTCGTCCAAAGAGTGGACGCTTTTGCAGTTAGATTTACCAGCGAGTCTGGACACCTGCATTGACCTCATACACGAGTCACAAGTCACAATGAGGAGATCGACGCTGACGACCAAAGAGGGTTAGAGAGCGCGACTTTGAGGGATAGCAGATCTCTGGTCAGTTATGCTCTGGACTCGATGCCGGTGCCATTGCTAGTAGGCCACACACGGTTTAGTTCTCTGGAAAAAATTATATTCTGAGCACCCATCAGCTCAAATCATTGCGGTTTTGTGAGGATGAGCACATCAATACTCCAAGACCCAGAATACCAGCTGGATGGTATTCTGCGCACAAAAGTACGCATGCGACCCAAACTGTGGCACCGCAATTGTCGCCTACCTCCCCTTGACTAATTATTATTTTTTGTTTATTATTTTTGTGTGTGTGTGAGAACCATATCACTGACCAGGTCACTTAAAGTCCAGGGCGAGTCAATACCCTGCAGTCAGTGCCTCTAGAGGGGAACCTTAGAAGGTGTACTGAGCCTGACAGGGAAAGGTAGACCAAACCGCTCAACTAGGTGTTAGGTATTCCTGATTCCACCTCGGGTAATCATTTTACGATCTCCATTGATGGGGAATGAATTTCTCTAGGTCTAGGAGTTTCTCCGGCATTAGGTAGGGCAGTGAATCGGTCCTCACTATGTGGAGACGTCATGAGGAAGTCAAAGAGAAAGAGGAAATAGAAGCAATTTCAGACTAGGAGAAACAGTGGACCGAGGTGCAGCAGGCATCAAAGAAAACTGCTGTCGAGGCTACACCAAGTGTTTGTTCCAGCAAGACACCAGAGATAATGGACCTAGAGAGGAAAGCACCAGTTACACACCAGCCAGTGTCAGACAGTGCTTCTCTATCCAAGTCCCAGCCAGAGGACGACATTATGAGACAGAAGAGGACACCACCAGTTTCACACAAGCCATTGACAGATTCTACACATCCTCCAGAATTCAAGATAATGGAGACAGACGACTTTCCTATGCCAGACGACTAGCATATGGAGTAGTAACGGCGATGGAAAAGGAACAACCAGAGCTCAAACTTTCTATCACAGTCAACGTGAAAGGATAAATTATAATGACACCACGAGACCAACAGACTACAAATCTATATAAATAAAAATGGAAATGTTCGTTTGTTCAAAATCGCTAATCTCCAAAAGTTCTTAACCGATTGCTTTGAAATTTTCACACAACGTTCCATTTGCATCCGGCCAGGTTTTTATATATATACTATATAGATGTCACGTCTGTAACGGTAAAAAAAACACGCTTTTCTGAATAACTGTGTTTTTCATGTGAGAGAAATCTTCAAAACCTCTTTACCAGTTGCTTTGAAATTTTGACACATCGTTGCATTCGAACAGGCGCGTCTTTTTCTATGTCTACTATATACATGCCTCACCTGTGACAGGAAAAAACGTGTTTTTTTTAAAACAGCGCCATCTGATGGACATAAGGGCTAAACACGCTGTAATCCCCGAAAGTTCTTCACTAATTGCTTTGAAATTTTGACTCAACGTTGCATTCGAATAGGCGCGTCTTTTTATATACCTACTATATAGATGCCATCCCTGTGACAGGTAAAAACATGCGTTTTTTTTAAAAACAGTGCCATCTGTTGCAAACAATGGCAACATGCACGTTATACCAAATATGTCACAAATTCCATTTCAATGTTTCTAATTGCATTGATAAATTTTATTTTCATAGATTTCGATATATTTTATTTTTTAGTGAATTATTTTGTGTGACATTGTGTTGGAATTGAGGTGTGTTCTTTACCATACCATTCATTTCGTAGGTATAAGTTTAGATGCCACACCTGTGACAGGTAAAACTATGCTTTTTATTGAAAAACAACGCCATCTGTTGCATAAAAGAGCAACACACAAGCTATACTAGATATGTTACAATTCCGTTTCAATGTTTGTGTTTGTGCATAATCGCTAATCTCTGAAAGTTCTTCGCCGAGTGATTTGAAATTTTCACACAACATTCCATTCGCAACCGGCCAGGTTTTTATATACATACTATATAGATCTTACGTGTGTTGACCAAGATATTGACTAGACCTAAAATCAGTTCACTTAAAGATAAAATCACTGGAGCACTGACTCTGGAGCCTTCAATAGCAACAGGTGGACCCATTGTGCGATAATCACCATAACTTGAGGTTATCTTGAGATGATTTCGGGGCTTTCATCACTACATCAATACATTCGATATAACACAGTCACTGAGAAGGGTGTCGCCGAAATACATGCAGACTTTGTTATGCAAGCCCCTTGGGAATCTCCGCCAGCAGACTTTAAGATAATGGTTATTGAAGGAAAAAACAGACAAATCCTCATCTGCTACGTAACATTGCACAGATGCATATAGAAGCAATCATGGCATCCGACAGCTTCACATACTTCACCGATGGATCAGTAGACCAGCAGGGACAAGAAACCGGAGCTGCAGTTAAAGCAGGAAACTCTGTACATAGTTGGAGGCTCTCAAATGGGTGTTCGACTTTCCAAACAGAGATGCTAGCCATTCAAAAGGCTTTGGAACATGCTCTTGCTCAACACCGACAACATTTTATCATACATACAGATTCGAGAACCGCCATTGAAACCTTGCAACAAGACCGCATATGTGATAACATACATCTGATCACAACTGTCCTATCATTAATGCAAACACTCAAACGACAAGGCCGACGGGTCCTTCTCAACTGGGTGCCAAGTCATGTGGGAATCGTAGGAAATGACATTGCAGACAAAGCTGCAAAACTTGCAACTAAGAGAAGAACTGTAGAATTTGCATACCACAGAGTCTGTCAAAGATTAAGCGAGTAATTAGAAACAGAGCGATGCAAAAGTTGTACAGTGACCACAACTCAGCTGTTGCAACATCTCGATCTGCGGGTTGGTACAGGAATTCAACCAACTACGAACCACTTATGTTAATGAAGGGGAGCAGTAGGGCAACAGAAGTACGCTTACATCGCATCAGGCTTGGATACCCATGTGCATGGGAAATAGGCTTACAGGTTCCGGAAGATGAGAGGAAATGTCAACACTGTGGGGAAATGCCCGACAGATCTCTGGAACATTATCTAACACAGTGCACAGTTACAAACCCACTAAGATTTCAACTTAGATTCAACAGAGTAGAAGAAGTTGTTAAACACATATGGCAAAATCTTACTGAAGCGACCATACGAGTAATAAATACTCATACTCCGCTCAGGTAAAACAGAAACAAGCAACACTTAGTCGGCCAGCCAGAGGCTTAGGGCCCGCGCAGGAATATCCCTGCAAAGAAAAAAAATAAAAGTTACGTCTGTGACGGTAAAAAAAAACTTACTTTTTCTGAAAAACTGTGTTTTTCATGTGAGGGAAATTTTCGAAACTTCTTTAACAATTGCTTTGAAATTTTGACACAACTTTGCATTCGAATTGGCGAGTTTTTTTTATATACCTACTATACACATGCCTCATCTGCGAGATGTAAAAAAACATGCCGTTTTTTAAAAACAGCACCATCTGTTGGATGTAAGAGTAACACACGCTGTAATCTCCAAAAGTTCTTCACTGATTGCTTTGAAATTTTGACACAACGTTGCATTCAAATAGGCGCATCATTTTATATACCTACTATATAGACACCACCCCTGTGACAGGCAAAAACATGCATTTTTTTGAAAAACAGCGCCATCTGTTGCACATAATAGCAACATGCACGCTATAATAAATAGTCACGAATTCCATTTCAATGTTTCCGATTGCACTGATAAATTATATTTTCATAGATTTCGATTTATTAAATTTTTATTTAATTATTTTGTGTGACATTATGTTGGAATTGAGTTGTGTTGTTTACCATATCATTAATTTCGTAAATATAAGTATAGATACCATACCTGTGACAGGTAAAACTATGCTTTTTTTTGAAAAACAACGCCATCTGTTGCATGTAAGAGCAACACACATGCTATACTAAATGTTACAATTCCATTTCAATGTTTCTGATTGCATTGATAAATTGAATTTTCATAGACTTTGATTTATTTTTATTTTGATCTAATTGTATTTGTGTGAATTGCGTTCGAATTAAGCTGTGTTGTTTACCATACCATTCATTTCGTGCGTATAGTTTATTTTTTATTTTTTCATATTTTCATTTCATTTTTAACTGCTTTTATTATATTTCAGTGATGGGAACATCAGATCACTTGATGTTCCCAATTTTCTGATGGGAGCATCAGACCATTTGGGAAGGCATCGGACGACGGAGTGGGGAATAGCAATGATGACGAGGAGACGGAAGTGACAGATGGTGGGGAGGACGAGGGAACAAGAGAGGGGGTAATGGTGGGGAAGGACGGGGGACAGGGGAGCTTGGGATGGTGGGGACGAGGGTATGGGGGAATGGAGAATGGTGGGGAGGACAAAGGGACAGGGGAGTGGGGAATGGTGGGAAGGAAGAGATGATGGTGGAGTGGGGAATGGTGGGGAGGAAGAGGGGAATGGTTAGGAGGCCGAGGAGACAGGTGAGGGGGGAATGGTGGGGAGGACTGGGGGAGAGGGAAGGTTGCTGTGGCTTAGCAACGCACATGCGTTGCTGAGCCACAGCAACGCGTGGCCGGGTACGGCTAGTAACAAATAAAACATGGGAGGTTGGCAGCCATTCATGAGAGCAAAGCTTCAAATGACGAATGTAAATGTTCCTTCGCCAAACAAGAACTAATCAAAGCCCAAAAAATATTTTTTGATATAGGCCAGGCCTTAGATATTTCTTCTCAGTATGTCTTCTGATCAGTCAAGGTTTGTTTACTGTGTATAACTCGTATTATTTGTCCACCAATATTTTAATTGAATTCCATCCAAATAGTTTCTCTTTGATGGTCAGTTTTGATTCCCTTTTTGACACTACATTTTACATTTTCTCTAATACGTATTGCTACTTTCCCTCCTCGTCTAGTATTGTAAAATATTGTGTATCCATTAATTTTGTTTTCAACTAAAAATTCCTTGTTTTCTACATTCATGTTATATTATTCTCGTACTGCTTTTTCTGTCACTCTTGTTTCTGATCTCATTTCTCTTCCGTTTGTAAATATTGGATAAGGTGAGGTAATCACCAGGGGAGAGTGGTTATGCCATTACGACTATATAGCACTTGAAAGTGATATAACGATAAGAATTTGGGATAGGACAGAAGGAAGGAATGGTACCGAGTTAATTTATGATAAATTTCTGCCAGTTCAATTTGGTTTATTACGGCCGGAAGTGGTCAAAGCTACTCATTTAAGATCCGGTTCTATCTAGATTTGTCCTCCAGCAAGCACTCTCCAGGAGGAAAAGCTTAAAGGATTAGTTGCTAAGCTCGAGGGATTATGATATTCCCCCATGTACAGAGTTTATTTCATTATTAAATGGCATATTATATTCACTGGTGTGCTTCCGTTCCCCATGCTCTCTGATTACTCGCCTAGCAACCCGAGCTGAATAGATTACACATGGAATGTGTAATTTGTGGAAGGTTCTCCATCCCCAACGTGAATTCGACAAAGAATTTGAAAGTGAGAGTAGTTAGGTTGTAAAGCAACAGGTACAAGGTTAGTAGGCGAGGCCTAATGAGCTAGACCTCACTCCTCCGTAGACACTGATAGGTAAGTACATTAACACACACTTGCTGTGGGAGACAATTTTCATACATTGATGTGGCAGAGGTTAGCTTTTGAGAGTGATATACTGAGCTCTGTGGAGGGCAGCGAGAGGCCTGCTTGTGTCCAGGTCCTGAAGGACGACGTCATGTGTTGCCTGAGTGAGGACCACTCCCGCAGCGATTACAAAACTAAAATGTTTTGTTTTATCAGTAAATTGCTTTTTGAAGCAATGAGAAATAATCTTTCTCACTCTCAAAAAATGTAATCCATCACAATGTGACTTGCAAATAATGTCAGAAAACGTCTTCATGATGGCGTGAGTGTCAGATTTACTGACGTGAAGCAGATGAACTTCCCTTCGTGAACTGCTCAGCCATTTCCTATTACTAGGAAGATAATGACTGCCTGGCTAAAGTGGAGTAGGATCAGATCGACGAGTTAAATCACATCCGAAATGATGACAGCACAAAACCAATTCATCCTTCAAAATAAAACTTCATGTGGCTGGATCCCCAAGTTGTTGTCATTG
Source organism: Procambarus virginalis (assembly GCA_020271785.1). NCBI lineage: Eukaryota > Metazoa > Arthropoda > Malacostraca > Decapoda > Cambaridae > Procambarus > Procambarus virginalis. The sequence goes on from WNGS01003388.1 coordinate 1,722,024, forward strand.
ACAACAAATTCGCCACAGGAGATCAACAAGTGCTTTGGCCTTCTCAATAACATACTTGGTTGAGTGTGCATTTAATGCTGTTAAGGATATGTTGACCAAAAAACGAGGGCGTCTTATTAACATTAGTGAGAAAAATGACTTTCAAACACATCTAACTGGATTTGTTCCTTGGTTTTTCTAGATTAGCTTCTCTGCACGCAGGACAAAGTGAGCTTTAGATCACATAGAAGTCATGTGTTGTGAAGATTTCATAATTACCCTCAATTTTTCTTTTGATGCCAATATAGCATCTGAAACACTTACCATATTACAATATGGTAAGTGTGTCAGTCATAGGTCACTGAGCATCTTGTGAGATAAGGGTGTCTTCCCAGTGTTTACGGTTCTCAGCTACATGGATGAACAGAGACCCCCGGGACTGGGTACCAATATAGGTTTATAACTCCTCACAAACACTGATAAATATTACCAAAAGCACAAAAAAAGAGGTTTTACACTAAAGATGATGAAGTAAAACACAAGCGTAAAATATATTTTCTGCATTTTC
>WNGS01003388.1:1737799-1749863 GCA_020271785.1 Procambarus virginalis
TTTGCCCCTATCCTTAATTTCATTACCTGTTCCTTTACTGTTGTTTTTCTCCTGATGTGGCTGTGCAGCAATTTAGGTGAGTCTTTGCCTTGCTCGCAATGTCATTTCCGTATTGTCTTTCTGCCTCTCTTCTCATCCTGACATATTTTATTCCTGGCACTCTGGTCTCTTTCTCTGCTCTCATGTGTCCTGTTATTCCTATAGTTTCTCCATGCCCTTTACTTTTGCTGCTTAGCTATCCTACATCTCTGATTAAACCATGGGTTTCTCATCTTTACTCCTTTTGGATTTGGACATACTTGTTTGCTGCCTCCTTGCATTTCTGCGTGACGTAGTCCATCATGTCTTGGACCGTCTTTTCCCTAAGCTCTGTTTCCCATGTCATATCTGTTAGGAATCTTCTTATCACCTCATAGTTACCCTTAAGGAATGCCAGCCTTTTGCTTTCAGTACCCCTCCTCAAGTTCAATAACCCTTCTTCAACCAGATACTCAAACACCAGTATACTGTGGTCGCTCATTTCTACTGGGGCCTCAAAACCGATTTCTCTTATGTCGGAGCCGTTCAGAGTGAAGACTAGGTCGAGTCTCGCTGGTTCATCGTTTCCTCTCATCCTAGTGGGCTCCCTGACATGTTGGCTTAGAAAGTTTTTTGTCGCCACCTCCATTAGTTTGACTCTCCATGTATCCTCTCCTCCATGCGGTTCCTTGTTCTCCCACTCTATCCTTCCGTGATTGAAATCCCCCATGATGAGCAGATGGGATCTATTTCTACAGACAGCAGAGGCTGCCTTCTCAATTATAGTGTTAACTGCCGTGTTGTTGTTGTCATACTCTTGCCTGGGTCTTCTGTCATTTGGTGGAAGGTTGTATATCACTGCTACTACTACTTTTGGTCCTCCCATTGTCATGGTGCCTGTTATGTAGTCTCTAAATCCTTCGTAGCCCGGGATGATCATTTCCTTGAAACTCCATTCCCTTCTCATTAGTAGGGCCACTCCACCTCCTCCCCTTCCCTCCTCTTCTTTCCTTATTACAGTGTAGTCCTCTGGAAACACCGCATTCGTTATGATTCCTGAGAGTTTTGTTTCTGTGAGTCCAATTACATCTGGGTTGACTTCTTGTACTCTTTCCCTTAGTTCACTTGCCTTGCTTGTGATCCCATCTATGTTCGAGTACATCACCCTGAAACTGACTCTCTTCTGTCCCTTCACAGGTCCTATTGCTTCCCCTGATGTGGGGAAACAGGGAGGGACTGGGATGGGGGACCTGAGGGATCTGGCTTGTGCGAGGGTTGGGAGGATCCGGTACGAGGAGAGAGGTGTAGAGGGAAGGCTTGAGGGGGTTGAGGAGAAAAGAGGGCTTGGGGGTAGGGGGTAGGGGGTGGGGAAGGCTTGGGGGGGTGAGAGGGGGAGGCTCGAGGGAGTGGGTGAGAGGGGGAGGCTTTGGGGACTGTGGGAGAAGGGAAGGCTTGGAGGGCTGTAAGAGCAGGGAAGGTTTGGAGGGATAGGAAGGAATGGGGGCTCGGGGGGGGGGGCATACCAGGGAGGAGGTCTTGGGGGTGAGGTTGGGGGAAAGGGAGTGCTGAGTAGGTTGAGGAAGAAGGGAGGGCTTAGGCGAGTGGGGGAGAAGGGAGGGCTCAGGCGGGTAGGGGATACTGGAGATTTTTTTTTTGGGGGGGGGGAAGATGGAGGGCTTGGGGGTGGGGGAGATTGGAGGGCATGGGGGATTAGGGAATGCTTGGGGGTGGGGGTAGACGGGAGATCCTGGGAAGGGGGGGTTTGGGCGGAGGGCACCCAGGGTGGGCACCATGGGTTCCAGGGGTTGGGCCAGGTAGGACATCTATTGGGTAAAGGATGGGGAGTTGCTTCTCTCAGTGTGTCTGTTGAGCTACTTGTGGAGGGTTCCCCGCTCCCCTCTGGGATTGTCGGGCTCCCTGTGGCTCCCTGGAGCAATGCAACTGGTATTTACAGGATGCCTTAATCCACTTGACAATCACGACCGGACATAAGGAAGTGATAGCCGAAGCTATTTGAACCACTTCCCCGCCGGCACTTGGATGGCAATCTTGGGCATAGCATTTTATCAAATCACCTCATTTTTCTCTCTACAGCATTTCTCTTCACAACTGTGCCTTACTATGACATAGACATTGGTGAGCCCTGCTCACGACATAGAAGATACTCTGGCTAAATAGCTTACTAAAGGGGAACGGGGAGGGAAAAGTGAATTACCTACTTCCACCATCAAAGATGTGGACTCGTCCTCTGTTGAGAGTTGAATTGAAGCTCCTGGTCCCGGCTCTCGACTCATTGTAGGGAACACCCCCACACACGCACTGATGCTCTCTTCAAGAACCCAATCAACACCCAAAAACGTGTCGTCTCCGTACTCTTCCCTCTGCAGGGGTCCGTGCTCCTCCACAACCTCTTGAAGGGTTGGAGTCGGTCTCCTGGCCGTCGACTTCTCACAACTACGTCTGAAGTCCTTTCTCTCGGCTGCAGTCGTTCTTATTCCCAATTAGTTTCGTTCTTCTCTTGCCTCACGGTGGATTGGCCCAGCCGCTACGTCTTCACCTAACTAGTGAACCTGCACAGTCTTCCCGGACGTCACTGCACAGACTTCACTTCTTGCAAAGCACCTGTCACTGGAGCACTTGCTGCTCGTTTCTCGTCAATTCCTTCTTCGGTCCAACACATGGAATATAGGAAGACCTCACAGGGTGCTTGCAGACTACGGGCGACGCGTAAAACCAACGGACTTGGGTGAAAACTGTCAGACTGACAAGACCCCCGATCGCAGGTCTGTCCTCCTCGACGTGTCGTGTCAAACTTCTTGGCGCCACTGGATGCGCCGTCCGGACCCCTTTGCACTCGTGACGTCATACTTGCCAGGGGGGTTTCTCATTGGCTCCCTGTACTACGTCATCGTTCTTGACCAATCTGGTGCCACTGACGTCATACCATTTTGGCGGGAGAACGTAGGGGCCGGCGCCATCTTGGCATCCTAAAGGGCCTATACCACTGGCAAAACACTCTTCTTCTGCTAATTTCTCGCCAACGCGAGAACACTTCATGCTCCCACATATGTCAAATTGTTCCCCAGACCGTAGAGAACGTTCGGGTAAAGTGGATATGACTCTTACAGCTGGCGTGGGAGAAATATAAGGGGGGGGGGGGAACACCGTCACAATATATATACACCACATATATATATTATATATATATATATATATATATATATATATATATATATATATATATATATATATATTTACATATATATTATATATATATATATATATATATATATATATATATATATTATATATATATATATATATATATATAGATATATATATATATATATATATATATATATATATATTTATATATTGTGGAATATGACCAAATGACCGAAAGGGTAAGAATAATGATTCTAACACAAATTTTTTCAATATTTTTTACGTTTTTCTTCACTGTCTAAAGTAACTGAAAATTAACTCTCCAAAATTTATTTTTAACATTTTTATTCTTGGTCTGACGCCTAAAAGCATTTCGCAAGGACTTCTCACATTTTCAAGGACAGGTTTTTACACACATCATTTCAAGCTTTTATTCGTTTATTCGTGAGGTGATATTTATTTATTTATATAATTATTTATTTATTTATTTATGTATTTATTTATTTATAAACAAGAAGGTACATTGGATTTGTGAGAATACACAGCATAGTATTTACAATCTTGTAAAGCCACTAGTACGTGCAGCGTTTCGGGCAGGTCCTTAATCTAATAGATAATTTTAAGTAGGTAAATTCTAGCACAATTAATAAAATGATAACAAATACATTGCAAGAAAAAAATGAGATGAGAGAGATTAGTAAGTATATTAAAGCACATTGGTATATTAAAGCTCTGATTGATTACATTGACAGCTTGATTGGTAATTTAAACAAGATTAATAGACACCATACAGCAGATTAACAGCACATATAAGAAGACAGCAATGATCACAATGGTAAAGATGTTCGGATTGGGTACATAATGATTGGGAGATTGGGTACCAATAGATACAGTGCAATTTTAAAGCAAAGGTAAAAAACTATGAAGATGAAATTAGGCACTTTTTAGTATTGTTTTTGAATGACACAAAAGTTGGACAGCGTTTCAATTCAATACGGAGTGAGCTCCATAGACTGGGTCCCTTTATTTGCATAGAGTGTTTACACAGATTAAGTTTAACTCTGGGGATATCAAAGAGATATATATTTCTGGTGTGTTGATAATGGGTCCTATTACATCTGTCCAGGGAGAGTTTCAGATCAGGATTTGCATTTAAGAACCGGGTTTAGTAAATGTAGTTGCCACAAGAGAATTTGTGGAGTGAGATTATGTTTAGCATGTTTAGGGAGTTAAACAAGGGGGCTGTGTGTTGTTTGAAAGCAGAATTTGTTATTATTCTGATAGCAGATTTTTGCTGGGTGATGATGGACTTGAGGTGGTTTGCAGTGGTTGAACACCATGCATAGATACCATAATTAATATAGGGATAGATTAGTGCATAATATAGAGAGATGAGATTAGAGTTAGGTACATAATATCTGATTTTGGAGAGTATACCAACTGTTTTAGAGACTTTCTTAGTTATGTTTTGTATGTGGGTACTGAAGTTGAGTCTCTTGTCTAGGAATAGGCCGAGAAACTTTCCATCATTTTTATTGCTACTGTTTACATTGTCTATCTGAAGCTGAATTGCATTTGTAGATTTGCTTCCAAATAAGATATAGTAGGTCTTTTCTATGTTAAGTGTTAGTTTGTTGGTTGACATCCATAAGTGGACTTTTTTAGTTCATTATTAACAACATTATTTAGTGTATGTGGGTTGGGGTTAGAGTAGATGAAGGTAGTATCATCAGCAAACAAAATAGGTTTCAGAATGTTAGAGACATTAGGCAGATCATTGATGTATATAAGAAATAGGAGAGGTCCCAAGATGCTGCCCTGTGGCATTCCAACGGTTATTGGTAGAGTGGGAGAGGTTATATTATTGATGGCTACACATTGGTGTCTATCACTAAGATAGGATTGGATATAGTCCAGTGCATGGCCTCTGATTCCATAATGATGGATTTTACGTAAGAGGTAATTGTGATTAACAGTATCAAAGGCCTTTCTCAGGTCAATGAAGAGTCCAATCGGAAACTCATTTTTGTCAAGGGCTGAGTAAATTATATCAAGGAGACTAATAATTGCATCGTTGGTACTCTTATATGATATGATATGGCACAAATGATATGACACAATGATATATGATATGATATAATGTGACACAAATGTTTCTGGGTGAGTTGACAAAAGACAGAACATGAAACAATGGGTATATTGCATATATGCTGCTTCTATATTGCTCCTGCTGCTTCTATGTTGGTTCGGGATCTTGAAGTGGGCTGAATATAGTTATGTGTTAATATGCTGTTGATTGCTGGGGTGGCTTTTTGATGTGTAGAGCCTCGCTGATGTCGAGTCTCCTGCTATCGCTGTATCTATTGATGATTTCTGTGTTGCTTGTTAAGATTTATCTGGTGATGGTGTAGTTGTGAGAGGAGATTATATGTTCCTTGATTGAGCCTTGTTGTTTATGCATTGTTAATCGCCTAGAAATAGACGTTATTGTCTTGCCCGTATACTGAGATCTTTGGGGGCTGACATTCCCCAAGTGGGCATGTGAAGGCATAGACGATGTTGGATTCTTTCAAAGCGTTCTGTTTGGTGTCTGGAGAGTTTTTCATGGATATGTCGAATGGAAAAGGACCAGTTTAATGTAGCAAATAATATACCCTATACATCTGACCAAATTAAAAAGACAAATTAACATGAACATTACAATTAAAAACAAAAGAGGGGCTTAACTGTAAGGTTGGATGTTATTTTTATTTCCTTGAAGTATGCTAAGCTCTCAGCTTGATGGAAAGGGAAAGAATCTGTAGTAAATGCTGGTTTCAACTGTTTTCACCAACCTGTGAAGATTTACCACATTATTATAATTGATAAAACTATTATAATAATTAGAAAACACACAGAAATCACACTAGCGTGATATATATCAATGAAAAAATGCAGCAGGGCTGTGAGGTAGTGCGAACCTGCGACCCAGGCATTGCCAGCCGTATACTCTACCATTGTACCTTCTATACTGTAAGTGTAGGTGTAGGACCACTCTGCCCTTCCACCCGAGTGCTTGGGAGGTCATACGTAAAAACTTGGACTGGCTTCAGCAGGGGACTCCAGACTGCCTGTGATTACAGTAGAAATCAGGTTTAATGACTTTACAAGTAACGATGGCACAGTGGTAGAGTATGCGGCTGACAATGCCTGGGTCGCAGGTTCGTGACACCTCACAGTCCTGGTGGTGGTCATATATTGCCTAACATTATCCCTATCACTCAACTAATATGTTCCCTAACTGTTTACCTTCAATATGTTCTTAGTAGAGTAAATATTAGCTGATTCGTTATTAAATTAACTCTCTCTATGGTAAAGATATGTTAATAAAATGTATAACAAAATATTGACCTCTAGACTTTAATAAACATTACCTAACTATTGTTAAAATGGGTATGAAGTATGACTAGATTTAGCCAAGATCTATTAACTTGATTATTCGGTATATTACGGTGAAAATCTTAAGAACTATGACAATCTTAATGAATTAGATATATGAGAGAATAAGAATGGAAGTAACTGTAAAGGGCCTATGCCCCATCCTTACTCTTAATGCTTCTATATTGGTACGGAGTCTTGAAGTTGGTAGAATATAGTTGTGCATTAATTGGTTGTTGATTGCTCAGTCTGGTTTGACAAAGGCTTTAACAAAGTCGAAACGTTACCTCCTTTCATTTTTCTCTGTGGATTTTCCGCATAAAATGATCAGTGTTTTGTGATCGTCAATTGCATATATATATATATATATATATATATATATATATATATATATATATATATATATATATATATATATATATATATATATGTTAGTATATTTTGGTAGCAGTCTTTCTGTAGACATATATTATTAAATATGACCGAAAAAGTAAGATTAATAATCTAACACGAATGTTTCTTAAATTCTTTTCACTGCTGACGGTAACTGAAAAATCAATTCAGTTGTATATATTTGTGCATTAATGCACAACTATATTCTACCCACTTCAGAATCCGCACCAATATAGAAGCATCAAGAAATATGGGCCAATAGGTCCTTTGCAGTTACTTCCATTCTTACATTTAACTTACAAAATATTATACCCATTGTTTCTTGTTCTGTGTTTTCACCTCATCCAAAACTGTTGTAACATATCACCTCACCCAAATGCAGGTATAAAATCGAAGCTGTTTTAAAACTCTGTTCTTATAGTTGTGTGTGTGTACCTTACCTTGAGATACCTTGAGGTGCTTCGGGGCTTATCGTCCCGCGGCCCGGTCATCGACCAGGCCCTGGTGTAACTAAAGTCTTTGAAAATTAATAGTTTTACGAAACGCTTGCAAGTGTTGCGTCAGACTAGAAATAAAAATGAATTTTGGAGAATTTATTTTTCAGTTACCATCAACAGTGAAAAAGAATATAAGAAACATTGAGAAAATTCGTGTTAGAATTATTAATCTTACTTTTTTGGTCATATTTAATATTGTATATATATATATATATATATATATATATATATATATATATATATATATATATAGATATATATAATATATATATATATATATATATTATTATATATTGGGTTCCAAGGGGTTGTCATTGCCAGGGGGTGGTAATGGGGGACGAGCTCCCATGACCTATAAAATGCTCCTATATGGCATGCGTCTCAAATAGCCTCTGACAACCAAGTCCAACTCCTGGCCTGCACGGGTGGCTTAGTCTTTAAGTCCGGCGGAACTGCTTTTACCGACAGGAGAAGGGGCGAGGGTGTGCCTCTGGCGCCTTAAAACCAGCTGCTCCGGGTAGATGGGACTCGATAGCCTGGGAAGGCAGCCCATCTAGGGGAAGGAAAACCCGATTTTAAACCTCCGCTGCCTTGCGGCCATACCCTTTTCTGGGAAAGGCTTCAGGAGTCAACCTCGAGGAAAAATCCGGAGTTGGAGCCCCTAAGGCAGTTCGTTGTTGACGTCGACCTCGTTCTGGCAGCTCCTGCGACGTTGCTGGAACCATGTGTATTGGCATTTGCCTTTCTATTGGATAATTTCAGCAACGTGGAGAGGGGGGATTTGCTGCATGGGTAACAGCTTCTCCTCCATATCTACCTACCCAGGCTTTGCGCCCTGGAGAGGACACTCCAGCTTCGCCTCACAGCGTCGAACCAACACGGGAAGCGACAGTCTACCGGTTTTAAGTCTTCTGCTCGATTGGCGAAGAGTGTGACGCCAGGGGTTGCTTCTGACGGTGGGAGGGGTCATCGTGCCCACTGGGCAGCTACCGCCCGCCTCAAGCTGGGCAAACCCCAGCCAATAAGGTGTTGCCTCGCCACGGTCCGTTAACCTCACTGGGTGCGTGGGGTTTAGGGTGAAAACCGACAAGCGGCCCGACAACTTTGCACCAAGCAATACCATACCCAAAAAGAAAATATCAACTGCCCTAAAGCTGGGCACATGGAACGTCAGGACACTGACACCAGGTTTCTCTGACGACCTGCAAGAAATCAATGACGCCCGAAAAACAGCAATCATCGATAGGGAGCTGAGCAAACTGCAGATGGATATTGTTGCTCTCCAAGAGACCAGGCTCCCTGGATCAGGATCTGTGAGAGAGAGGACCTTCTCTTTCTTCTGGCAAGGAAAACCACCTGATGAGACCAGAGAACATGGTGTGGGATTTGCCGTCAGGAATACACTGTTGGGATACATTATGCCACCGATGGGGGAAACCGAACGAATTCTGTCTCTGCAACTGCACTCCCAAACAGGACCAGTCAATGTAATTAGTGCATATGCACCAACCCTGACTTCTCCAGCAGAGGCAAAGGAAAAATTCTACGATGACCTCAACAGAGTCATAGCAAGAATCCCTGTAAAGGAGCCACTGTTCATCCTCGGCGACTTCAACGCCAGAGTGGGTGCCGAGCACATTTGGCCCACTTGTCTGGGTAAATTCGGCATAGGGAGGATGAATGAGAACGGGCAACGTCTGCTAGAACTCTGCTGCCTTCATGGTCTCTGTGTCACCAACACGTTCTTTGGCACAAAGCCTCAACACCGAGTATCTTGGAGACACCCCAGATCCAAGCACTGGCACCAGCTTGACCTGATTCTTACCAGGCGTGCAAGTCTACCCAGTGTCAAGATTACGCGTAGCTACCAGAGTGCTGTCTGTGACACCGACCACTCCCTGGTCTGTAGCAGGGTCAAGATGCAACCAAAGAAGATTCATCACTCAAAAAAGACGGGCAGACCTCGCATCGACACCACTAAGACCCGAAACCAGGACAAGGTGAAAGATTTTGCACGAGTGCTCGAGGAAGCTCTCCCTGGCCCAGCCAGGGTCACTGCCTGTAAAAGATGGGAGCACTTCAGAGACGCTGTGTTCAACGCTGCCATTTCCACCTTTGGCAAGAAGACCAGCAGGTCGGCTGACTGGTTCGAGGCTCACTCGGAAGAGATGACACCTGTCATTGAAGAGAAGAGAAACGCCTTGGCAGCCTACAAAGCCTGCCCAAGTCAGCGCAACTTACAGATCCTTCGGGCCATCCGCTGCAAAGTACAGCAGAGCGCCAGGCGATGTGCCAACAACTATTGGCTCCAGCTCTGCTCCCAGATACAGACTGCAGCGGATACAGGCAATGTAAGGGGAATGTATGACGGCATCAAGCAGGCCCTCGGCCCAATCCAGAGGAAGACCGCTCCTCTGAAATCTGCCACTGGCGAGGTGATTCAGGACCAGACACTGCAGCTGAAGCGCTGGGTCGAGCACTACTCTGAGCTATACGCCAGGGACAATGTGGTCACCGAAGACGCCCTGAGCGCCATTGAGTGTCTGCCTGTGCTAATGGAGCTCGACAGCGAACCGACCCTCGAAGAACTCAGTGATGCCCTAGACTCCCTTGCTCCTGGTAAAGCTCCTGGCAAAGATGGCATTCCTGCTGAGACCTTGAAGTGCTGCAGAGGTAGCCTGCTCATGGAGCTGCATGAAATTCTCTGTCTCTGCTGGGAAGAAGGAGAGGTGCCACAGGACATGAGGGATGCCAACATCGTCACGCTGTATAAGAATAAAGGTGACAGGGGCGACTGCAACAACTACCGTGGAATCTCCCTCCTCAGTACTGTCGGAAAGCTGTTTGCTCGAGTCGCATTGAAGAGGCTCCAAGTACTTGCAGAGAGAGTCTATCCAGAATCACAATGCGGATTCAGAGCTGACAGGTCCACAATCGACATGGTCTTTTCCCTCAGACAACTGCAGGAGAAATGCAGGGAACAGAAGCAGCCACTCTTCATAGCCTTCATAGATCTGACGAAGGCCTTCGACCTCGTCAGCAGGGATGGCCTGTTCAAGATCCTCCCCAAGATCGGATGCCCACCCAGGCTCCTCAGCATCATCAGATCTTTCCATGAGAACATGAGGGGCACCGTGGTCTTTGATGGACTAACATCAGACGCCTTTGACATCCGAAGTGGAGTAAAGCAGGGCTGCGTACTGGCTCCAACCCTATTCGGGATTTTCTTCGCAGTTATGCTGCGGCACGCCTTCGGATCTGTCACGGAAGGCATTTACCTCCGGACCAGGTCGGATGGAAAGCTCTTTAACCTCGCCAGGCTGAGAGCCAAGACGAAGGTTCGGCTGAGGTGTCTGCGCGACTTCCTTTTCGCCGACGACGCAGCAGTCACTGCCCACTCAGCCGAAGACCTCCAACGGCTCATGACCCGCTTCAGCGAGGCCTCTCAGGCTTTCGGACTCACCATCAGCCTGAAGAAAACACAAGTCATGGGACAAGGAGTGGACTCCCCACCTGACATCGGCATCTCCGATTCCAAACTGGAAGTCGTTCACGACTTCGTGTACCTGGGCTCCACAATCTCTGACTCCCTCTCTCTTGATACGGAGCTAAACAAACGCATCGGTAAGGCATCTACTACCATGTCCAGACTGACAAAGAGAGTGTGGGCCAACAATAGGCTGACTGAGTATACTAAGATTCAGGTTTACAGAGCCTGTGTCCTGAGCACTCTCCTTTATGGCAGTGAGTCTTGGACACTCCGCGCCCGTCAGGAAAGACAGCTGAATGCCTTCCACATGCGCTGCCTTCGACACATCTTGGACATCACCTGGCAGGACAAGGTGACAAACAACAACGTCTTGGGGAGAGCAAGAATCACCAGCATGTACACAATGCTGAAACAGAGACGAATGCGCTGGCTCGGGCACGTTGTGCGAATGGGCGACGGCAGGATCCCCAAGGATCTCCTGTACGGAGAGTTGATGCAGGGAAAGCGTCCAACAGGCAAGCCCCAGCTACGGTACAAAGACGTATGCAAGAGGGACCTGAAAGCCATGGACGTCGATCTTGCTATATGGGAGACACTGGCTGCAGACCGTTCAGCCTGGAGGCAGTCTGTTCAAAGAGGTCTCTCCAAGTTCGAGGAGTCACTTGCCAAGGAATCGGAGGCAAAGAGACAGAGAAGGAAAGCCAGTAGCCAGGAAGACAGACCAGAATCGGACTTCGTTTGTGCTCGGTGTGGGATGGACTGCCACTCTCGGATTGGCCTCATCAGTCACACCAGACGCTGCACCAGGATTGACAACCAGAGCGCAACTCCATAGTCTCCCGAGACTGAAGGATGCCTACTACTACTATATATATATATATTATATATATTATATATATATATATATATTATATAATATATATATATATATATATATATATATATGCAAACAAGCCTGAATGGTCCCCAGGATAGATACAAATATCTACAAGGAAAATTCCTAGTACATTATCTAAATAAGAGTGTAGAGTGGAGCTCACCCAACCTGTGACGCCACCTCCACCTCCACCATCACCAATCTTAG
>WNGS01003388.1:1756084-1769772 GCA_020271785.1 Procambarus virginalis
CTGAAAACTCACACCCCAGAAGTGACTCGAACCCATACTCCCAGGAGCAACGCAACTGGTATGTACAGGGATGCCTTAAACCACTTGACCATCACGACCGGACATAAGGAAGTGATAGCCGAGGCTATATGAACCACTTCCCCGCCGGCACTGGATGGTTATCTTGGGCATAGCATTTATCAAATCACCTCATTTTTTGGGGCAACACGTGAGGAACACAAATGCGAAACAAGCCAAATGCCTACTGCAAACGGAATTAAAGACATAATCAATTAGCAACGCTACCAGCATAATACAGCAAAGCTGTGAAATAAAATATACTGCTTGAACTCTACACTGTCAGATGGCACTCGGCACTCAGTCATAAGTATATTAAATGTTATTTGGTGTGATTTATTGGCCAATTGCATGCTTGTGTAACTTTAACATATCCAATAAGTCTGTTCGTCGTACAGGGTGAGGCAACGCCTCATATTTCAGTAGTTTTTTAATAAAGTAGAGACTGAAGTCTTTCAGTATCCAGACAACTCGTGAGATTCAAAAACCTCATGAGTGTTCCTTGTCTAAGAAAAGTCCAGTCAGGCTTGACTGAGTCTCTTCATATAAACTGAATATATTGTATATAATCTATATAAATAAAAATGGAAATGTTTGTTTGTTCAAAATCGCTAATCTCCGACAATTCTTCACCAATTGCTTTGAATTTTTCACACAATGTTCCATTTATATCCGAGCAGGTTTATATATATATTATATATATATATATAATAGATATATATAATATATATATATATATATATATATATATATGCAAAACAAGCCTGAATGGTCCCAGGACTAGATACAACTGAAAACTCACACCCCAGAAGTGACTCGAACCCATACTCCCAGGAGCAACGCAACTGGTATGTACAGGGATGCCTTAAACCACTTGACCATCACGACGGACATAAGGAAGTGATAGCCGAGGCTATATGAACCACTTCCCCGCCGGCACTCGGATGGTTATCTTGGCATAGCACTTTATCAAATCACCTCATTTTTTGGGGCAACAATGCCCCATTTCAATCACCTCATTTTTTGGGGCAACAATGCCCCAAAAAATGAGGTGATTTGATAAAATGCTATGCCAAGATAACCATCGAGTGCCGGCGGGGAAGTGGTTCATATAGCCTCGCTATCACTTCTTTATGTCCGGTCGTGATGGTCAAGTGGTTTTAAGGCATCCCTGTACATACCAGTTGCGTTGCTCCTGGGAGTATGGGTTCGAGTCACTTCTGGGGTGTGAGTTTTCAGTTATATATATATATATATATATATTTATTTTTCACACAATGTTCCATTTAAATCCGAGCATTTTTATATATATATATATATATTTTTTTATTGATGTCACGACTGTGACGGAAAAAAATCCTTTTTTTAAAAACTGTGTTTTTCATGTGTTTTTCTTATTAGAGAAATCTTCGAGACCCCTTTACAGAGTGCTTTGAAATTTGGACACGACGTTGCATTCGAATAGGCGCGTGTTTCTATTTACCTACTTTATACATGCCTTACCTGTGACTGGAGAAAACATGCTTTTTTTGAAAAACATCGCCATCTTTTGGATGTAAGAGCAACAGACGCTGAAATCTCCCAAAGTTCTTCACCAATTGCTTTGAAATTCTGACACAATGTTCCATTTTAACATGCATGTCTTTTTATATACCGACTATACAGATGCAACCTCTGTGATAGGTAAAAATATGCGTTTTTGAAGAACAGCGCCATGTAACACCCCTATACATATATAAACTAAAAATAGAAAACATTAATAACGTAACCCTGCTAAATTTGTACACCATATATTACAGTACCACTAATGGTTTACACCGGAACCAAAAGGTACACTTCCAACAAGGAAATGCTACACAGGATTAAAGACGCTGCCACCATCTGCCTTATCCTTTTACTATATCAAGCAACGAGGCAAGAAACATTACGTGACTTGAAGAGTACCTTCTATAACTGTCATTAATTATGGGACGGTTGTTAGCAGATTATATTCAGAAGCTAAGGGGATTCAACAATTGATACAGATGGGAAGTTTAACATGAGTTTATTGAGAACAATTTTATGTTATTCACTACTATAAAATCCTACTTTAATACTGGCAATTGTTACGGGATCCAGACATGGAAACGTATCAAAGATCATACACATTACCTTAACTAAGATCACTCTCTGCCTCTCAGTCCGGTGGATTCACTCTGTCTCCTGAGGCTTGCCTGATGACCTGCAGCCTCACTGACCTGCAGATGACTTGACCTGACCTGCACCTGTCTCCTGGCTGGGGCCAGGAGACAGGTGAAAGGGGTGAAGCCGCATGAGAAGCATCATGCTACAGGTATTGGCGAGGAAACTAAGCCTAAGACTGGTGTGTCGGGGGGAGCAGGGAAACTCCTCCAACAAGCATGTGCACAAGTGCTACAACTGTGGTAAGCCAGGTCATCGTGCAGCTTATTGTAAGGCAAAACCGAAATCAGGTTACATAGCAGGTGTGAGCTCAAGTGGTAAGAAACATCCCAACGTTGGAAAGGATCCACTAGCTTGGACCCTTGAGGTGGTGCATGGAAATGTTAACGGAAAATTGGCGAAAATCTTGTGTGACAAAAGCGCCACTACCCACATGGTAAGAAAAAGCCTAGTAAAGCCAGGTTCTGAGACAGGTAGACATATCTATGTCAAATTCCCAAATGACTATGCTAAAGAGATGGTGGAGGCGTATGTGTGGGTCGACACACCTTACATCAAAGGTAAAATCCGTGCCGTTCAACAGGAACGTGCTGTAGATGGACTTTCATTGAGAAATGTTCCGGGAGTCTCTGATTGCCCAAGTCCACCCTCAAAGAAAACGGGGGAGCGTGAGGATGCTGCCTCCGCTGTGTTCAGGCGCTTTCACTCAGCTGATGCCATCGGTGACTCGCCTGGGGGTGACGTCACAGGGAGTGACCACACTCTCACCCAGCTGAAGAATAAGGGAGAGAAAGCAAGCTGTGAAGTAATGGAGAGAGAAGCAAAACCCCAGGTTGAAGTGACAGCAACTCCATTAACAGGTAACTCGCTCATGGCAGCTGTCACTACGAGGTTAGAGAGCAACAAGCCGACTCCCTCTGAAAAACCTTTGAAATTACGAGACATTTAGGTAGTGTCTGCAAAGGAGTTTATTGATGGCCAAGGGAGCTACCCAACACTAGCCCAGATACGTAGGTATGCTGAGGAGAAAAAAGTTTTCCAACACAGGAACACAAGTACTGGTACTTGCACCATAAAGGGAAACTCGTGCGCAGAGTTGAGATGCCCCACGACACTTTGGACCAACTCGTTATTCCACAGGAGCATAGACTGGCTGTGTTCCGTTTGGGGCATGAAGCTCTGATGGGAGGTCATATGGGTCACGCAAAGACCAGTGCGCGGATACAAGCTGTGTTCTACTGGCCAGGAATTACTGGGGAAATACAGCGTTACACTCGCTCGTGTGACACCTATCAGCGCACCACTGATCGAGGACGGGTGAAGCCCGGGATGCTTCAGCCCTTCCCCATCATTGATCAGCCGTTCAAGCTGGTCAGCATTGATCTGGTTGGTTCGATCATACCGAGGGCCACAGACGGCAGTAAGTACATCCTGACCATGGTCGATCACGCAACAAGGTACCCAGAAGCAGTTACCCTGAAGAACATGGAGACGACAATGGTACCAGAAGCGTTGGTAGGTTTTTTCAGTTGCCTTGGTATACCTGAGTGGATCCATAGCGACCGAGGGACACACTTTACCAGCGAGATGATGGACCAAATCCAATGTCTGCTCACGGCGAGAGCATCCCTCACCACGCCGTATCATGCTATAGGAAACGGTTTGGTAGAACGCTTCAATGGCACTCTCAAGAAGATGTTGAAGAGAATGTGCATCGAACAGCCTCAGGAGTGACCCAGGTATATCAACCCTTTGTTGTTTGCCTACTGGGAGGTGCCACAGGCTAGCACAGGGTTCTCACCGTTCGAGCTTTTGTACGGTCGCACAGTTAAAGGCCCTCTGCAGGTACTGAGGAACCTGTGGGAAGGCGATGACTGTACCACTGAAACCAAGGCAACGTCCGAGTACGTCATCGATCTACGGGAACGGCTGGAGAATACATGTCAGCTGGCCCGAGAACAGCTAGCAAAAGCAAAGGAGTACCAGAAGCAAACATACGACAAAAAAGCAAAAGAACGTAAGTTCAGTGTAGGTGACAAGGTAGTATTGTTACTTCCCACCAACATGAACAAGCTCTTGCTGCAGTGGAAGGGCCCATTCACGGTAGTGGAGTGCTCGCACTCGTTAAACTATGTGCTCGACGTCGATGGTGCCAGGAAGAAGTACCATGTCAACATGCTCAAAGGCTACGAGGACCCTCCTGTAGATGTATCCACAAAGCCAAAGAAGCATGTAAGAAGTAAGAACAGGAGAGGACCACGGGGCTCGACATCGACAGGGCCGATCGACCACCCACTGCTCTCAGAAGTAGGTGCTGACTGGTTGAGTAGGTCAGGGGTGAGTAACGAGACGTCGAACAAGGGAGACATGAGCCAGGTAATGCAACGCGCATCACCGGACACTAATTCCCAGTGTGTCTCTGATGTTTCAGGCATGACACAGGTGGAAAGAGGCAGTGGACAGACTAGCGCCACTCAGGGTTTCGAGGCGTTGAGCCGACCCAGACCTGGAGCTACGTCCAACCACAGTGCCTGCTCAAGACCTGAACAGATAGCCACATGTGACCCAGTGACTGAAGAAATTCGTCACTTAATAGAGGGAAATAGTCTAGACGAGGACCTGCCTCGCCTAGCAGTATAGAAAACGGGGTCCGCTCGACCCGACCGCACCACGTGCACTCAGTATGTGCACGTGCGTCAGCGGTGTGAGGTAGAACGACCACCACTATGTGGAGCTCTGTCTTTTGTTGGGGGGGGGGGGTGTTGTGAGAGTATGTCTCTCAAGATTCTCCCACAGCTGACTTGAATGGCTCATTGCAGTGCACAGTGCACCGATCCTCGTGCACAAAGCCCTATCTCTGTTAACCCTGGATATTAAACTGTCATGTTGGGTGTCTACGGGATGCCCACATAACCAGGAACACGTTTATAATACTTAGGCCGCCGTATGACCAGGCAGGAAGTAGATACAGTAAAGTTAAGCATACTTGCCACAAAGGGTCAGAGAGTATATTGGCTGGTGCCAGCATGAGAGACAGAGGGGACGCCAGCGAGGCGCCGACCCTGAGGTCAGCCTCAACCGATGCGATGAAGAATAGCAACTGTGACGTGGTCGTGACGTGTTCATGACGTCATCTCTGCTACTGATCAGCGAACGATCAATATGATTGGTTCCCGCTCATTTGCTGCAATGCTATTGGTCAAATTGTAACTCTTTGTGTGTGCCCCATGAGATGCCCTGAGCCTCAGGCAAGAGAATTCAAGTGAGAGAGCCCTTGCACAGAGGATGTGTCCTGTTCTGTTTATCAGCCAATAGACTGAACACTGTCCATTCCTCACCATCAAGGTAAACTCAGCGTCTTTTCGATAAACCAACGCTCGTCCTGAATCGCGACTGTGACTATATCGTTCATAAGCCTAAGTGACAAATCACCAAAGCGAAACAGACTGGTATCAGGTAACCCCTAGTGACAAGTGGAGATCGTCTGTGAGTAACCTGGAGTGAACTAAGGCAGTGCCGCCGCCTAAGTAACCTCTGTGTGACTTTACCACCTGTACCTGCATGGTACCACACAACCTGCAGCTGCCAGCCGCCACTCGGTCCAGAGCGTGTAGCTAGTACCTCAGTACATCGGTAGCCTCGAGCCGCCCGCCGCCGCCCTCACAGTAGCACGTGAGGTCACCACCCTTACTCACCGCCAGTGCTAGAGTGTGTGCGTGTGTCGGTTACACCTACAGCACGCCCTCCTGCGAGTACCCCCATGTCAAGTACGGTTTGTGGGAAATCCTATCATCAATGGTCTCACTTCAGAACGAGGAAACCAGCTATCAGGCCATCTACGAGTTCTTGCATAAATGTGCCTGAGTGAGTGAGTGAATAAGAGAGGTACCCTATCTGTAAGTACAAGATCTTGTCATTGTTTATTGTGTCTGTCTGTGTTGATCTTAGGGATCAACCACAGTTCTCACCTGCTCATACCTGACACAGGTTATAGGTGAAGGCACCCGGAGGTGTATGCGTGTTTATCTGTGTGGTATCACGGCATTACACTCGTCTGTGAATGTGAGCTTCACATACACCACACATTTAGTATTGTGTGATATTATTATTGTGCATGTTATTGCCTGTCCCATTGACAGTGCCATGGTGTTTATTGCATATCATCATTACCCGAGTATCCGGTTGGAACTCTTGTGATCCCTTTGCATACCGGCAGTTAGGTTGCCGTGTTAATGATTGGCTGTCAACTGTGTTAAGTTAGGTGTTTCGCCACGAGTGGATCCGAGTCCATTAGCCAGACGTCAAGAGTCTCGCTAATGCAACCATAGCCTTTCTGACGCCAATCTAAAGTAAATCAAGCACCCTTTGTATTAGTGGTTAAGTTAGTAAATAAACTACTGTTAGGCTTTATGCGGTGTTTCCGTTGAACCACTTCTGAATACTGCCAACAAATTAATCAAGCCTTCAACTCTAGGTGTCTTCAACACCGAGTTGCCTAGTTCACTAAACTATAAATGTGATGTCCCTTAAAGTCCCTTAAAGTGTTAAATCATTGAGGAGATTCCAACGATCAACGTGGAGCAGGACTAGGTGAGGCTAGTCTGAGAAGAGACCCTCAAGGACTCTAACTCGACCTTGATCCCAGGCCCTGTACGGTTGCTCTCGTATTTTCTCTGCTAATTCCGACAACTTCGTGAAGCGTCTGCCACATGTACATTGGCGACGTACGCATTACAGTTGGGAAAGCAAAAAAAAGAAACCCCCCACCATGCAGATATCCGATGTAGACAGTGGGGATATCTGTCGTCCCACCTCAGCACTGGCAGATTAAAATCTCCAATTCTGGTTGAAAATTTACGTTAACAAGGTCAGAAATTGAATTAATCGATTGTTTGATATCTCTTAATTTATTTAAACTGAATCGATATTGTCTCAATCGCGTATATATAAAAGAGTGTTTCCTACATATCTCTGTTAAACACAAAACTCCATTCCCATATTATTATTATTTTTTTATAGAAGTAGAAATGGAATATCATGGAAGAGCATATTGTGGGGCGCCCTCACTACAACCTCAGCCAGCCTGGCTGAGGTTGTAGTCGCTCTCACTACAACCTCAGCCAGCCTGGCTGAGGTTGTAGTCGCCCTCACTACAACCTCAGCCAGCCTGGTTCCAATAATAATAACAACAATCTAAACGTTATACGCAGTTACAAAAACCTGACGACACCACTTGTCTGCACTGTGTTTCCTGCGCCTAGTATTTCCCTTAATGAGTTCCTCATGAAATCATTACAAAGTATTATCGTACTTGATGCCGAGCAAGTCATGTGTAGCACAGAATGTTTTGTGTGGAACAAGCTGCCTTGTGTGGCACAGACTGTTTTGTGTGGCACAGAGTGTTTTGTGTGGTACAAGCTGTCTTGTGTGTTACAGACTGTTTTGTGTGATATAGGCTGTATTGTGGGACACAGACTGTTTTTGTGGTACAGGTTGTCTTGTGAGGTACAGACTGTTTTGTGTGGTACAGGTTGTCTTGTGAGGTACAGACTGTGTTGTGTGGTACAGACTGTATTGTGTGGCATAGAATATCTGGAGTGGCACAGACTGTCTTGTATGGCACAGGTTGTCTTCGGAGGCACATACTGACTTGGGTGGCAGAGGCTGTATTGTGAGGCACAGGCTGTGTTGTGTGGGACAGACTATCATAGGTGCCACAGACCGTCTGATGTTGCACAGATTGTATTGGGTGGCATATGTTGTCTTGTATGGCACAGATCTCGTCGGTGGCACAGCTTGTCTTGTGTGGCACAGCTTGTCTTGTGTGACACAGCTTGTCTTGTGTGGCACAGCTTGTTTAGTGTACCATAGGCAGTCTTGGGTGGCACAGAATGTCTTTGATCGTAAAGAGTGTTCTGAGTCGCTCAGGCTTTCATGGGTGACTCAGGCTGTCTTGGGTGGAACAGATAATCTCAAATAATTCAGTTTAACTCTATTGGTACAGACTGTCTGGGATTGTACATGTATTATTGGGTAGCAAAGGCTGTTTTAGGGGAGCACAGGATGTCTAGGGAAGCATAGGATGTCTGGGGAAGCACAGGATGTCTGGGGAAGCACAGGATGTCTGGGGAAGCACAGGATGTCTGGGGTAGCACAGGATGTCTGGGGTAGCACAGGATGTCTGGGGTAGCACAGGATGTTTGGGGAAGCACAGGATGTCTGGGGTAGCACAGGATGTCTGGGGTAGCACAGGATGTCTTGGGAAGCACAGGATGTCTGGGGTAGCACAGGATGTCTGGGGTAACACAGGATGTCTGGGGTAGCACAGGATGTCTGGGGTAGCACAGGATGTCTGGGGTAGCACAGGATGTCTGGGGAAGCACAGGATGTCTGGGGTAGCACAGGATGTCTGGGGAAGCACAGGATGTCTGGGGAAGCACAGGATGTCTGGGGTAGCACAGGATGTCTGGGGAAGCACAGGATGTCTGGGGTAGCACAGGATGTCTGGGGTAGCACAGGATGTCTGGGGTAGCACAGGATGTCTGGGGAAGCACAGGATGTCTGGGGAAGCACAGGATGTCTGGGGAAGCACAGGATGTCTGGGGTAGCACAGGATGTCTGGGGAAGCACAGGGTCTCGTGGGTGACACAGACTGTCTGGAGCGTCACAGGGTCTCGAGGGTGACACAGATTGTCTGGGGACAGCACAGGGCGTCTAAGGGTGTCATAAGAGGTGTTTGAGGGTTCTTCGGGTATATCTTGAGGTTATCTTGAGATGATTTTGGGGCTAAGTGTCCCCGCGGCCTGGTCCTCGACCAGGCCTCCACCCCCAGGAAGCAGCCCGTGACAACTAACTAAGTCCCAGGTATCAATTTACTGCTAGGTAACAGTGGCATCAGGGTGAAAGAAACTCTGCCTAATTATTTCTCGCCGGCACCCGGGATCGAACCCGGTACCATAGGATCACGCGTCCAGTGTTCTGTCCGCTCAGCCACCTGTACAAAAAGGAGGGAGGGGAAGTTTCAGCATGTCTGCTGGGGCAAGCATCGCTGAATTTGAGGAACAGTTCGTCCCAGCTCGTCAAGTGGTTCTTATTCAAGGAATGATGCCCCGTGCTTGTCAATGCCACACTTTCCTGTAAACAGGAAGACTTTAATCGAGTCGTTAGAGTCCAGACCGAAGTCCTTGTTCAACAACATTTTGTGTTCCACACTGTTGGAAATTGAAATTGAAAAGGCTTGTTCAACATCACTTTGGACACACTTTTGTTTAATTTCACCTTTACTAGCCTCGTCAAAATACAACTCCTGCACCTGGACAAAAGCAACGTTTGCAACGTTGTTGAGTTCTACCCGCCCGGTGGCGTAGTGGCGCAGGCCATCTGTCTAGATTCGAATCCTGGCCATTGAGTTTTGTCTGAGTAACAATTTTTAACTGTTCGCCTCTGTTTACCCGGCACTAAATGGTTACCTGGTTGTTACCGACTGGCGGATCGCGTTCGAGGGAAAACTAATGGGTAAGATGTACCAAGGAATATGGGAAGGAAAAGGTCTCAGCCTGCTATCAGGAGTCAGGCGTCGTCTGTTTCTGTACTCTCCGGTGTAAAAGTTACGAACTTCCAGATAACTGATAATCATTCAATCGCCTTCAGTTTGCCACCCATGCAAGTCCTCCTCGTCTGTTGCAAGAGATTGACATGTATTGTTAATTATAACAGGGATTTCAACCCTTCTTGGACGTATCTGCTTTACTATGGAATGTCTTTTCATCACAGGACAAGTTAGAATTTTCTTGCCTTTCTTTAAATAGCCCGTTTGCAGTAAGAATTTTATTGAAGAAAAGGTTATGTTATAAGATGTTATCTTCGAGGCTTACATGTTTAACCTTAAGGCATGATATTTATAATTTTCTTGTCAGCATCTTGTCTAAATTCTCAGCTATATTGTTTAAGGTTTCAGTGTGTGCCGTCAGCGCCAAGCAGACCTCTTACAGAGCTTCGGTAGACGTCTTTAAGTATGACGTGGCGCCACTGCCTGTACATGGAGATGAATCTTGGCGAGAGAAGAGCACACCAACACGCCTGATCACCGTCCTCTTCATGGCTCCACGTCACACAATGCTCTCTGCATAATAATGAGGCATCAGGGAACCTTGATGACAGCGCCCTAGCACTATGCAGTAAGACTTTCGTATTTAAAGATATAGGAATAGCCAATAGTAAATTGTGGAGACTAGCTTGACCCGTGATGGTACGATGCTTGAAGGGTATGAAGATTAATTAATTATGGGGAACAATGGTTTAATCAAAGCCGTACGATCTATGTTGGGTTACCTTACCGCATATCATGAGAAGGGGATAAAATGGCCGCATTCCTTGTCCCCTTTGGTAACGCGATGCAGCTGCTCACAAGCTTCACGACCCATCCTCAGACCAAGTCCATTCCATCCAGCGGTCGACCCCAAAGACGCATTCATAGATTTTACCATGTTTTTTATTCAAAATAGGAATTTTTTCAAACAAATTAAAATGGTGATATATTAGCATATTGTACATATTTAGGCATAGGTTAGGTTAGGTGTTTAGGTTTTGTTGGCCATTATTTGTATTTGCAGTACGTGGGTGAAGCATTTATAGCGTTGTGGTTCGAACAAAATTCGTCAGTGAAGCACTTGTTCAGGAAGTGTTCGAACATCAAGAGTTGTGAGTCGTGTTTAAACCGTTTTTGATGTGCATTAGGAAGTGATGTGGTCCCCACCATATCACTTCCTAATGTATTCCATTTGTCAACTATTTTGACACTAAAAAAGTTCTTTCTAATATCTCTGTGGCTAATTTGGGCACTCATTTTCCACCTGTGTACTTAAGTGCTTGTGCCCCTCGTGTTAAATAGCCTGTCTTTGTCTACCCTGTCAATTCCCTTTGAGAATCCTGTATGTGGTGATCATGTCCCCCTTAATTCTTCTGCCTTCCAGCGACATGAGGTTTAATTCCCATAGTCTCTCATCGTAGCTCATACCACTCAGTTCGGGTAATAGTCTAGTGACAAATCTTTGATCCTTTTTCAGTTGAGGCTTATGCTTGATTAGAGATGGACTCCATGCTAGAGCCGCACACTCCAGAATCGGTCTGACATATGTAGTATATAATGTTCTGAAAGATTCCTTACACAAGTTTCTAAAGGCCGTTCTTATGTTAGCCAACCTGGCATATGCCGCTGATGTTACCCTCTTGATATGAGCTTCAGGGGACAGGTCTGGCGTGATATCAACCCCCAGGTCTTTCTCTCTCTCTGACTCTTGAAGTATTTCATCTCCCAAATGATACCTTGTATCTGGTCTCCTGCTTCCTACCTCTATCTTCATTACATTACATTTGCTTGGGTTAAACTCTAACAACCATTTGTTCGACCATCCCTGCAGCTTGTCCAGGTCTTCTTGAAGCCTCAAGCTGTCCTCCTCTGTCTTAATCCTTCTCATAATTTTGGCGTCGTCAGCAAACATTGAGAGGAATGAGTCTATACCCTCGGGGAGATAATTTACGTATATCAGAAACAGGACAGGTCTGAGTACAGAGCCCTGTGGGACTCCACTGGTGACTTCACGCCAATCTGAGGTCTCACCCCTCACTGTAACTCTCTGCTTCCTATTGCTTAGGTACTCCCTTATCCACTGGAGCGCCCTACCAGTTACTCCTGGCTGTTTCTCCAGCTTATGCATTAGCCTTTTATGGGGTACTGTGTCAAAGGCTTTCCGACAGTTCAAAAAAATGCAGTCCGCCCATCCTTCTCTTTCTTCCTTAATCTTTGTCACCTGATCGTAGAATTCTATTAAGCCTGTAAGGCAAGATTTACCCTCCCTGAACCCATGTTGATGGGTTGTCACGAAGTCTCGTCTCTCCAGATGTGTTACTAGGTTTTTTCTCACAATCACCGTGCATGGTATACAAGTCAAGGACACTGGCCTGTAGTTCAGTGCCTCTTGTCTGTCACCCTTTTTGTATACTGGGACTACATTAGTCGTCTTCCATATTTCTGGTAGGTCTCCCACTTCAGTGACCTACTATACACTATGGAGAGTGGCAAGCAAAGTGCTCCTTCACACCCTTTCATATCCTAGTGTGATTCCATCCGGCCCAACAGCTTTTCTCACGTCCAGCTCCAATAGGTGCTTCTTGACCTCATCTCTTGTAATTTCGAACCTTTCCAAGGTCGCCTGGTTTGCTGCCACCTCTCCTACCGCCATGACTTCTCCTTGTTCTATTGTAAAGACCTCCTGGAACCTTTTGTTGAGTTCCTCACACACCTCTTTGTCATTCTTTGTGTACCTGTCCTCACCCATCCTAAGTTTCATCACCTGTTCTTTCACTTTTGTCTTCCTCCTGAAGTGACTGTGTAATAGTTTTGGTTCGGTCTTGGCTTTGTTAGCTATATCATTTTCATACCTTTTCTCAGCTGCTCTTCTCACACTAACATACTCGTTCCTGGTTCTCTGGTATCTCTCTCTACTTTCAGGTGTTCTGTTATTACGGAAGTTCCTCCATGCTTTTTTGTTCAGCTCCTTTGCTTTCATACATTCTCTAGTAAACCATGGATTCTTCTTTGCTTCTCTGTTTTTTTCTGTCGGCCAGGACAAACCTGATTACAGCCTCCTAACACTTTTGGGTGACATAGTCCATCATGTCTTGTACGGACTTGGTTCTGAGTTCTGTGTCCCATTGTATATCCCTAGAAATTTATTCATCTCCTCATAGTTTCCTTTTCGGTACGCCAGCCCTTTGTTTCCAGTTCTGTTTTGGGGGGGTAATTCCTAGCCCAACCAGTACTCAAAGCACAATACACTATGATCACTCATTCCCAGAGGGGCTTCCAACTTAACTTCCTTTATATCCGACTCATTTAGGGTAAATATCAGATCAAGCAAGGCTGGTTCGTCCTCTTCTCTCATTCTTGTCGGTCCCTTGACGTGTTGACTTAGAAAGTTTCTTGTTGCCACGTCCAACAGCTTAGCTCTCCATGTGTCTGGTCCTCCATGTGGGTCTCTGTTCACACAATATATCTTCCCATGGTTGAAGTCTCACATGATTAGTAGTCTGGATCCGTTCCTGTTAGCCACAGAAGCTGCTCTCTCTATTATATTGATGGTGGCCATGTTGTTTCTATCATATTCCTGTCTGGGTCTTCTGTCGTTCGGTGGGGGTTATATATGACTACTACTATAATTTTCTGTCCTCCAGTTGCTATGGTGCCTGATATGTAGTCACTGAAACCTTCACAGCCTTGAATAACAATCTCAAAATTCCAGCAATTTCATACCAGCAGAGCTACACCTGTACTCACCTAATAGGTGAGTACACACCTGTGTGTGTGTTGTGTGTGTGTGTGTAACATACAAGACAAATGCCTAAAGGTTATGTATCTCTTGAAGCTCCTCCGCTTCCGGACAGGAACCGAG
>WNGS01003388.1:1799004-1810036 GCA_020271785.1 Procambarus virginalis
TCCTGTTTCTTCCTTATGGCAGCCTCACGCTCCCTGATTGCAGCTGCTTCCTGTTGCTCCCTTCTCGAGCTTTGCGAGCTCGATTTTGAGTTTCATTGCCGTCAGATCATGTTTATCTGCAATAGTGTAATGTTCGTGAGTGTCAGAGTCTATTATCCCTTCATCTAAAAAGTGATCTAAGAGTAGATTATATAATTCATTCTTGTTGGCTCCATGGGGAACATCTAGGTGATACTCATGTGCAAGAGTTTGTAATTCGGTCCTCTTGGCACGACTTAAGTTCCCCATTTCACCTGCTGGATCTGTACGGAAAGCTTGGAGACGAAACATGGTGAAATTAGCAAATAAATGTGAAACGAATATACTGTGGTGATATGGTGAATGTCAGAAACAGGACAACGTGGCAACTGGTACCTATCCTGTGGAATTGTTAACAATTAATGTTAATTCAAGATGGTAAATGATTAATAAATCAAGATCGCAGGAAATCTTGTACCCGGTACTCACTGTGGGAGAATAAGGGCAAGAAAATCCTACTAATTAGTGAAACTGAGTTTCTAAAACAAATGAAACATTTAATTGTTCCAAGAGTGAATTAGGTAGTCCAAGAATGTAGGCATACCTTGCCGAGTCTCTATAGGACATAAAGCAAGTTTTTCCCACTGAAATGAAATATGATACTTACAGAATTAGCGAACTTTGTGCTCTGAAAAAAGAAAGCTAATTCCCTACCTAAGTAAATATCATATTTCTGACCGACGGGTAGGGGTGCGAGTGTCAACTGGTGACGAGAACTATTGCCGAGGTCCCAACTCGTCAATAAAAGTCCGTGCTAGAGGAACTATGGCCCTCTTTATCCTCCTAGAGTCGGATTGCAGAAATTAGGTGCTATTGACCCGGAGACAGACCACAGTACCAGGGTACCAATATGATGATCTGCCGAAAATATGAGAAATATCCTAGGGACAAAAGGTGGTAAACACGGGTAATAACACGGAGGGAGAGACGACCAATTAAGAGTATGACTGAGGCCTACAGTCACCACGTAATCCAAAGTTGTCTCACACTCACCATATGCTACTCCCGGAATGCACAATACACACAGCACCATATGAATAATAAAATTGATTATTGAAAATAGTGAAAAGCAAGGGTATTAAAGCCAAGTACGCTTACCACAAATTACCAGTACCTGAGTGAAGCTCCTAGGACAGGCCCCCAAGTATATGTGACGGTAAAGTAGTGGAGTATGGATGTTCGGCAGTCCTCCAATGGCAGGTGTCAAAGCCTGGTCACATATAACAAAAAAAAAGAGACTGCTTGCCTGTTTGTGGTAAGGTAGGGAAGACACACAAAACACAAAGTATAAACAATGAAATTTAATTACTCTAGAAAACAAATTTAAATAAAGACAATCCCTTGGCAATGAATAGTGCAAAAAATAACAAGTGAAAAAAAGTATAACAAAAATTATTAAGTGACTGGTTACGTTAACAAGAATGCAAAGATTAATAAGTGGTGCTGAGAATATTAGCGCAAGCTAAGAACCTCTACTTGATACACAATGTATATCAGTTAGGTGTTCACAGCTTCGAGCACGAGAATATTCTGAGGAGAATCTGCTGGTGCGACCTAGACGTCAGCTTGGCTAGATGGCGTGCGTGGTGCGAGGCAGGAGTGGTGCGGTCTTGACCAACCAATCGAAATGCAGGCAAGTGAAGACTGGTCGTTAGCTTGTTGAAGTGTCGCGCTGAGCCGGTGAGGAGTGTGGGGGGTGCAGGTGGGGTATGCAGGTGCGTGTGGCTGCCTTGACAAACGTTTTGCTACTGCTGAACGTATCTTGAATGTAGCATTAAACGTGACATTGAAGGGAAGAGCAGGCTCAATCTCTCTTGAAAGAGATTATCATCACAATATATATATATAATATATATATATATATATATATATATATATATATATATGTCGTACCTAGTAGCCAGAACGCACTTCTCAGCCTACTATGCAAGGCCCGATTTGCCTAATAAGCCTAATATATATATATATATATATATATATATATATATATATTATATATATATATATATATATATATATATATATATATTAGTAGATTTTGGTAGCAGTCTTTCCTGTAGACATATTTTATTAAATATGATCGAAAAAGTGAGAATAATAATTCTAACACGAATTTTCTCGATTTTCCTTATGTTTCTTTTTACTGGTGACGGTAAATGAAAAATCAGTTCTCCAAAATTGATTTTTATTTCTAGTCTATTATATTTCTATTTTATATTTTTTATTTCTAGTTTCTAGTCTCAAGACTAGAAATAAAAATGAATTTTGGAGAATTTATTTTCATTTACCGTCACCAGTAAAAAGAAACATAAGGAAAATCGAGAAAATTCGTGTTAGAATTATTAATCTCACTTTTTCGGTCATATTAATTATATATATATATTATATATATATATATATTATATATATATATATATATATATATATATATATTGTCGGGGTTTCACGGTGTTCTCGTTAGTGAAGGGTTAAAGCAAAGGTAGACTGGATCTCCTTTCCAGGTGGTTGCTCCGACAATAACCCTTACTCACCGTCGTTTGGCGGGTCTTCCCTCAACCTCTAGGCTCCACTGCTAGCCTCGGAGAGTACCCCAGTCGATCTCACAACCGGCCTTTAGATTGTAAGATGAGTGAGGCACAGATCGTTCCCTCAATCTGTGGCCCGCCCCGACACCGAACTCTTACACAGCCTTCAAGGTCGCCAACTGGTTTTTTAGGTGGCCAGTAACACCGCAGTGGTCAGGTGTAATTGCGGTAAGAGCAAATTCCAATAATATGGTATCAGGCAGGTCACTCAGCTTTACTTCGTTACACGGTCACAAGATAAATGGAGGGGATGATATCAAACACCAAAGAGTTTTGGTATTTTACTTAAAAGACAACGAGAAATATATATACATCAATGTATCAGGAATAATATATGACAATTGCTCCATTCATAGCATAATATTCTAGAGCGCACCGATATGGTAACATCGGCACGTGTCACCTGTCAGAATGTCAGCTGACCGGGCCCCTCGCGATCGTGGGAACAGACTAGTACTCGTTTTCTAATTCTGTCACGATCCCCGTTTATTTAACTTTTTCCAAAACACTATTCAACATTCACATGGCTTACTTATGATTTCACTGGCCTCACGATCAACATCTTATTCACAATACTCTCACAGTGGCTTTTCACCGTACCAAAAGATTACTCTATTCTTAATAATATTTACTGTGAATGCACTCGCTTGATCACTGAACTTTTCTTTATATCTATACTTTCTCTTAAAGAGATATCACTGGCAATCACTTCACGTATATGATATTATTCAGTACACAGGCATGTCATATATAAATCAGTAATCAAATTTCCGGCATATATATATATACATCATGAAGATCAATACACAGGCATTTATATCAATAGATTATAGAGATCAATACACAGGCATATATCAATAGATTATAGAGATCAATCCACAGGCATTTATATCAATAGATCATAGAGATCAACACACCAATATCTGGTTTACTACCAATATATATAATAATAATACTCACTGGGATTAATAATAGTCACAGTAAATTCTCTGATGAATCTTGGTGCTTGCACACACCCACACATAGATATATATGTAAACTGATACTGTGAGCGCTCTGGGCAGGCTCACCACACACTGTGCTCTCTGTGACTTAAACTCAGGTGAGACTTGCTCACGACATATAAAATATCCTGACAAGAATATATTAGCTAACTAAAGGGGAAATGGGAGGGTAACTGTAAACACCTACTTCACCTATCCTAGGATGACAGTTGGGTTGTAGCTCCTGGTCCAGGCTCTCGCCTCGTTCACCATCCAGAAACACAAGCCCACACCTTAGGATGTCGCGTCTCGCCGCTTCTGTACACAGCAGGTCCGTGCTCCTTCCTCTACAGTACGTCGCAGGGTTGAAGTCGGTCTCCTGGCCGTCAACTTTCCTCCCAACTACGGCAGCCAGCCTACGTCTCGGCGGTCGTCGTACGTTTCCCAATTAGTTCTTGTCACTGTACTCCCAGAGGAACTGCCTCTCACCACTACGAAGTCACTGTGAAGTTACCAGCCGTCCCAGACGATGCTGCTTAAGCTCCACACGCACAGCACCCGACTTCAGAGCACTTGAAGCTCACTTCACTGTCAATTCCCTCGTCGTCTAGATATATCGCTAGGTATTTGGGAAGACTTCTCGACGTGCTTGCATCCAACTGTTGACTTGTAGGGTTCCACGAAGGTGGGTTTACTGTCAAACTTGACAGGATCGTCGATCACACGTTCAACCTGGTTGACAAGGCTGTCAACCCGGTTCACTCACGGTGGGTGGCCCGGCCACTAAGCTGTCTCTTATACTGGTGAACCGCCAATGACGACACACGTCGATGCTCGGCCCACTTCTTGCAACGCACCTGTCCCCTGAGCACTTGTTGCTCAATATGCTGTCAATTCCTTATCTGAGCCACTTCTGGTTGCAGGAAGACCTCACAGAGTGCGTGCCAACAACTGGAGACGCTTATGTCCACCGGACATAAGCGTCTTCTTGCAACGCACCTGTCCCCTGAGCACTTGTTGCTCAATATGCTGTCAATTCCTTATCTGAGCCACTTCTGGGTTGCAGGAAGACCTCACAGAGTGCGTGCCAACAACTGGAGACGCTTATGTCCACCGGAGTTCGGTAAATCCGTCACTCTGACAGGATGACCGATCGCGCGTCCTACCTCTCGGACGTGTCGTGAAAGACTGATATCACCACGGCGCCAACACGGCCGGACTCCCCATGCCTATGTGACGTCACTTTTCTCAAAGTTGGTTTTCATTGGCTCCCAGTGCCAAGTCGCTGACGGTGACCAATCTGGCGCCACTGACGTCACACAGTTTTGGCGGGAGAACAGACTTGCCAGCGCCATATTGGCTCCCTAAAGGGCCTATCCCACAGGCCAAAATGTTCTATTTTTGCAAATTTCTCGGCTCTTCGAGAATACTGTTCTCTCCCACATATGTTCAATTGATGCCTGCAATGTAGAGAACGCTCGAGAATAGTGGACATGACTCTTACAGCAGGCATGGGAGAATTAGAAGGGTGGGAACACCGTCACAATATATATATATATATATATACATATATGTATATATATATATATATATATATATATATATATATATATATATATATATTATATATATATATATATATATATATATATATATATGTATATATATATGTATATATATATATATATATATATATATATATATATATATATATATATATTATATATATATATATATATATATATATATATATATATATATATACAACGGGAACCAATCAACGGAACCAACGGAACTCACAACGGAACCAATTGTCCGGGTATGTGGCGCCCTCCCAAAGAGGGTATCAATCAAGGCCCCACTCCAGCAGTCAGGGAAAACACCTCCAACAGCTTCATATCGACTGAGAATCTACTAGAAGCCAACAAAGCAACATCGGTTGGAACCTTGCAGCACATCCCAAAGCTGCCCGGCCCCAGGCAGCAGCCAAACTATCCAGCCTCTTGAAAAAGGTCAACGACTCCCCCGGAACCATCCAAGCATGGCGCAACCTTCTCCTGTTTGGAAACATATGTCTAGCTGTCCCTGCAAGGAGAGACAAATCTCTAGCTTCCTCAGTCATTATGGCTATAAATAGTTTTCCTAGAGAGGACAACCAGGCACCCCTCCCCACCCGTGCCAAAAACACTCACCGCAGGAAAGGTATCAACAGCAGAACCGAGGCATCCAAAATGAGAGCAACAGTCAGCAAGAAAATAGAAGAAGGCAACACAATAGGGGCAATCAGAGTCATCACCAGTGAAGACACAGTTGCCACCAGGGATGCCGATACAGCACAAGCCCTGAGGGAAAAACACCCATCCAGAGCTCCTCGTGACGACGGTGTTCCCCTAGTCGGTGTCACCAGAGCAGAACCCCTGTGTGTGCTCGAATCCATGGTGCATAAAGCAGCTTTATCCTTCCCACCAGGATCAGCAGGTGGGTTCACAGGACTAAGACCCAACCACATCAAACAAATGCTCAACCCTGCACTGGGAGACATTGCACAGGGCCTCCTGGTGGAACTAACAAGATTCGCCAACACATGTCTAGCTGGCAACATACCAGAGACCATACGGCCTCTCTTTTTTGGCGCTACCCTCTGTGCCCTGAGGAAAAAAGATGGAGGAATCAGACCGATAGCTGTGGGCAATTCACTCCGGCGTCTCGTCGCTAAGGCTGCTGCTAGAGCAGTTAGTCAGGCAGCAGCCGACATGCTGAAGCCAAAACAGCTTGGGTTTGGCATTCCCCAAGGGTGTGAGGCAGCGGCTCATGCAGCTAGAGCTTACATTGCCAACATTACGGATGAAAAAGCTCTGATAAAGCTGGACTTCAAAAATGCCTTCAATCTGGTTAGAAGGGATGCAGTACTCAATGCGGTTCATCGCCTTTTTCCTTCCCTCTACCCGTTTGTAAACTCATGCTACAGCAAGAATCTAACTCTGCTTTTTGGGGAACATGAAATCGAATCACAAGAAGGTGTCCAACAGGGTGACCCCTTGCTCCTTTTCTTTTCTGCCTAGTCATCAAGGAAGTCACCGATAACCTGTCCAGTGAGCTCAACATTTGGTTCTTGGACGATGGTACTCTAGCCGGCTCCCCAGACGCACTCTTGGACGACATAAGAATAATTCAGGAGCAAGGAGCAAGTCTAGGCCTCACCCTGAACCCTTCCAAGTGCGAAATAACCTCCACCAACCAGCACATAATAGAGCAAATAAAGGTTGTTTTGCCTGACATTCATACAACCAACCCTGAGGACAGCACACTCCTAGGTGCTCCTCTTGGAAGGAATGCCATCGACGAGGTCCTTGGTAAGAAGATCACTGACCTGAAGAGAATGAACGAGAGGATTGAAGACATCGATGCCCATGA
The DNA here is from genome assembly GCA_020271785.1 of Procambarus virginalis. NCBI lineage: Eukaryota > Metazoa > Arthropoda > Malacostraca > Decapoda > Cambaridae > Procambarus > Procambarus virginalis. The sequence continues at coordinate 1,806,065 of WNGS01003388.1, forward strand.
TGCACTTTACCTCATCACCAGATGCTTGTCCCTCCCCAGGCTGACCTACTTTCTAAGATGTTCGCCATCTTTCAACAATATTAAATTAGAAGAGTACGACAGCTTGCTGAAATCAACACTAGAAAAAGCCCTCAATCTTTCCCTCAGCAACTCGCAGTGGAAACAGGCCTCCCTTCCTGTCAGACTCGGGGGCCTTGGCGTGCGCACAGCAACACAAATTGCTGTACCAGCGTTCCTGTCCTCTTCAGTGGGGTCTGACAACTTGGTGAAGGAAATCCTACCTGAGCACCTAGTTCAACAGGCAGGGGTACATGATCCCAGCTTCACAGACTGCACAACCAAATGGGTCTCTCTCGCAGGACCAGCACCCCAACCACTGCCTTCTGAAGCCCATAAGCAATCCAGCTGGGATCGCCCCATTGCCGACCAAGAAGCTGCGACTTTGCTAGAAGCTGCGACAACACCACATGACACTGCCCGACTTAGAGCGGTAGCAGCTCCCCATGCAGGTGATTTCCTATTAGCAATCCCAATGTCAGCAACCGGCACCCGTCTCACACCGCAGGCCCTCCGAATTGCCGTGGCTCTCCGTCTCGCTGCCCCAATCCACACCGAATACAGGTGTATTTGCGGCGAGGCAGAGGCCGACAGGTACGGACGGCATGGCCTTCTCTGCCAAAGGACAGGAGGATGGCATGCAAGACACGGCGAGGTCAATGACATTATTAAGAGAAGCCTTACCACAGCCGGCTGTCCAGCAGAGAGAGAGCCCCGCTACCTAATGTCCCGCAACTCTAATGAGCCTGTCGGTCGCCCAGATGGAATCACGGTGAACCCCTGGAAGAATGGTAGACAGTTGGTGTGGGACTACACTTGCGTCTCAACTTTAGCCAATACCTATGTTGACTTCAGTGCTACTCAAGCAGGAGGAGCTGCCAATCACCGGGAAGCGGCCAAGTCACGTAAATACAGAGACCTTGAGCACCACTACAATTTTGTCCCCATTGCCTCAGAGACACTTGGTGCCTGGGGTAAAAGTGCTGCTAGCTTTTTGAAGGAGTTGGGGTCTAAGCTAATCGAAACAACTAGAGACCCTAGAGCTGCCAGTTTTCTTTTTCAGCGCCTTAGTGTGGCAATCCAGAGAGGAAATGCTCACTGCATCCATGGTTCCTGCCCGCCATCTGAGGAGCTTGAGGAGCTATTCAACTTGTGACAAGCAGCCTTGTACCCTGCATGTAATCAATATTGTAACTTTTTTGTGTAATGACATTTTCAAATAAAATTAGATAAATATACACACATACCAAAAGAATAGGGGTGGTAGGAGAAGAAAATATCAAAGTGTTCAGTGAGGATCCACAAGGTCTTCTCTGAGTACTCTTTATTTTCTTCTCCGAGGCTATGGGTCCCTACACTTGCACCAGAGGTGGTACCCCTTCTAGGTTTAAAATATATATATATATAATATATATATATATATATATATATATATATATATATAATATATATATATATATTATATATATATTATATATATTATAATATATATAGATATATATATATATATTTATATTATATATATTATTTAAAATTAATTAATTAAAAACAGTCCAAAGCCGACAGGGAACCCCTCTTCAGCAGTCAAGCGATGTATACATGTACACTTGCCCCCACAAAGGATGTAACATTCAATCTAAGTACCTAGGTATGACGTCGACTAAGCTGACGAGGCGTTTGACCTGTCATCTTCAATCCGGTGTCTCAGGAATCACATGGGACAAGCCCATGACATCACCCTAACAAGAAAAATGCTTAATTAAAACAGCATTTCGTTTTATAAAACGACTTCCTCGTTAAAAACAACCCGGCTTCGGGCTGTTTTTAACGAGGAAGTCAGTGGTCTTCTTTGTTTTATATGTTGATGCCAATGCTTTGGTTAGGGGATTGTGCTTTTTACTCCTTTACAGACTATTTCTTTCATTATTCTTTCCTCTTTCTTATATCGTGGATTATTATACAAATATTCCCTTTTATATGGTGGATTTGTAAAATAATTTTATTGGAGATGTTGCAGTTTGTGTTCTTAGTTCAGGGTTGCACCACCAGTCCAAGTGTCGTCTTTTAGTAGTGTTTACCTCTAGGTTACTATAGCCATTGTTCACTTGTATTTGTGTAAACCTTTCATAATCCCTACTAAGTCCATTTTGAGTTGAACTCAATCTAAATAAAATAAATAATTAACAACAATTGCGTAGTAACATAAAGCAACCCTATCATTATAGTCTACTTAACAACATAATTATCATCATAATTTCCCACAGAAAGGTCACGAGACCAATATACATCCAACATCCGGCAACACTCAGGGCATATTAGACGAATGCTCTCATCTATTGGACGAAATTATAGGCGTATACTGATGCTGCTTCAGCTTCCATCTCCAGTGACAATCTTCTTGAGGTTATCTTGAGATGATTTCGGGGCTTTAGTGTCCCCGCGGCCCGGTCCTCGACCAGGCCTCCACCCCCAGGAGGCAGCCCGTGACAGCTGACTAACACCCAGGTACTTATTTTACTGCTAGGTAACAGGGGGCATAGGGTGAAAGAAACTCTGCCTATTGTTTCTCTCCCGCGCCCGGGATCGAACCCGGGACCAACAGGATCACAAGTCCAGTGTGCTGTCCGCTTGGCCGACCGGCTCCCCGACAATTCCAAAGATACTGCTGTTAGAGTTCCACCTTCCCCTGTAGGCATGTCAAATATACTGCCTAAGCCCATAGTATCCATGTGAGGGATGCAGCTCTTCTCCACTCTCTTTCACAATTATCATGTGATAGATAATGGCTATGTTTCAGATCACTGCCTTCCCCAGTGATCTGAATCACTGGGGGAATGCATGTATATAGTAGGTATATAAAAACATGCGCTTATTCGAATGCAACGTTGTGTCAAATTTTCAAAGCAATATGTAAAGAGGTTTCAAAGATTTCCCTCACATGAAAAATCCATGAAAAACAATGTTTTCGAAAAAATTAGTTTATACCCAGGGTCCATTTCATAGTGCTGCCTCTGCTGCCCTCTTGCTCTATGACATAGATGCTGTCTCACCTACCACTCCCGTGACCATGTTAAGGACGCTGCCCAAACACCTCTCTTTTTCACCCATCCCAACCATTCCTTTCCCTAAGTGACCATGTCAGAGCTGTTGCTCAGCTTCGCTGGGTTTTGTTAGGTTAGACCATGAATCTTCGACGGGAGGTGCAATTTTCTATAATAAGTTAAACCTCCTTATTTTTGTAAAAAAAAAAAATAATTGAATTTTTAGCGTGATAAAAGTGAAGAAAGGCTAAGTAAACTCTAGCAGGCACCGACAGCAGATGCCGAGGCGGGAACCTAAACGACTCTCATGAATGAGGAGCTCCATTGTATGTGGCACCCAGGCCCAGCGTGGCACTAATGTGTCTGGCGGTGGAGTGCCGCCGCCAGCTCAGAAACTGCATAGGATATAAGATGTAGACTTCCTTGGATGCATTAGCGGTAAAAATGGCCAGGGAGACGTTCCTCACACAGCTGACTCGCCAGGGAAGCTGATTAACACACTCTCAGTACGCGCCTCCTCTTTCTGCCAGGAGTATCTGCTCGACTCCCCCCAGTATGTTGTCTTCCCTGTATGGCATGCGTGAAGATGTTGAGTTCTGTGCAGAACTCTCGCGAGGATGCTGAGATGTCTTGCGTCCACAAGGATGTTGAATTTTCTCTGTAAGACTTGAACGAAGAGCTATGCATCTTGCAGGACATGACTGTAAAGTTGCCGGTTAACTCGGTGGATGTGGAGCAGATTAGTAACTGTTACTAATCTAACCATAGATGATCTGACTCACCATAGATAATCTAACTTACCATAGATGTAAATTGACTAGCACCAGGAGACTGTTGAGGGCCTCTTTTTGTAATATAAAAACTTGTAATATAA
>WNGS01003388.1:1817137-1829881 GCA_020271785.1 Procambarus virginalis
CCTGGGTGTGGAGGCCTCAACTGGATATGGAGGCAACACCTGGGTGTGGAGGCAGCAGCTGGGTGTGGAGGCAGAAACTGAGTGTGGAGGCTTCATCTGGGTGTTAAGGAAGCAGCTGGGTTGTGAAGGCCTCAGATTAGTGTGGAGGCAGGAAAGGGGTGTGGAGGCCTCAAATGTGTGTGGAGGCCTCAACTGGGTGAGGAAGCCTTTGTTGGGTGTGGAGGCCTCAGCTGGGAGTGGAGGCCTCAACTTGGTCTGGAGGCCTCAGCTGGGTGTGGAGGCCTCAACTGTGTGTGGAGGAAGCACCTGAGTGTGGAGGCCTCAACTGGGAGTGGAGGCGTCTACTGGGTGTGGAGGACTCAGCTGGGTGTGGAGGCTTCAATTGGGTGTTGGTGTCTCAGCTGGGTGTGGAGGATTCAACTGGGTGTAGAGGCCTCAGCCAGGAGTGGAGGCCTCAGCTGGGTGTTAAGAAGGCAGCTGGGTGTGGGGGCAGCAGCTGGGGTGTGGAGGCCTTAACTGGGTGTAGAGGCCTCAACTGAGTGTGGAGGCAACAGCTGGGTGTGGAGGCGTCAGCTGGGTGAGAAGGCCTTAACTGGGTGTGGAGGCCTGAACTGGGTGTGGAGGCTGCAGCTGGGTGTGGAGGAAGCAGCTGGGTGTGGAGGCAGCAGCTAATTGTAGAGACCTTCTATGGGTGTGGAGGCCTCAGCTAGGTTTGGTGGCAGCAGATGGGTGTGGAAGCGTCAACTGTGTGTGAAAGCCTCAGATGAGTGTCGAGGAAGCAGCAGGGTGAGTGGGAAGCAGCTGGGTGTCGAGGGACTCAATGGGTGTGGAGGCAGCTGGAGGTGTGGAGGCCCAGCTGCGTGCGGATGCTTTAGCTGGGTGTGGAGGCCTCAGCTGGGTGTGGAGGCCTCACCTGGGTGTGGAGGCTTCAGCTGGGTGTGGAGGAAGCAGCTCGATGTGGAGACCTCAACTGGGTCTGGAGGCGTCAACTGGGTGTGGAGGCCTCAACTCGGTGTGGTGGCCTCAACTGTGGAAGTTGGAAGTGAAGGAAAATCGTGCATAGAATATTATAAATATAGAATGCTAGAAATATAGAATAGTTGCAAGAGGCGGCATCAGTAGGCTGTTTCCACAAGCCATGAGGCCTACCCCAGGGCACGTCCCACAGGGATAAAATACGGAAAATATATAGTGTACTATGGAAATGTGAATCTAAGAATTAGTAATAAAGTGAGTGAATACCATTGCAAGCCGGAAATTAGGCGGAAAATTCCTTGTAAGAATACAAGCAAAGAATTAATCAGTGTCATAAATCGAGTAACTGGAAACTGGTGACATCAACCTGGGACGACAAGAGGTCACCTGTACCGCACCGGGGACCAGCTTCGCTACCCTACGCTAATTACCTGCCATAAAGTTTGAACAAAATAACATACATAATATTACAAATATACGGTATACATATAATATTATAAATATTAAATATATAAATATATACATATAATTTTATAAAGAGTTAAAAGGACTGATATCAACAAGAGATCCACACAGTAAACCACAAATACAGCACACTACATCAGACAATGGAGAGGTGTGGAGAGTGCTCGGGAGTACTGGGAAAACGTAATGTAGGCGTAACGTGTTGCATTTCACCTGGGCTGTACAGAAGTATCTCCAGGATGCACAAAAAGGCAAGGAATTTACTGGGTCTGCAAAGATGACAGATTAATGTTAGAGAACATAACTAAACTGATGAAAAACATTCCCGAGTCACAGACATTATCATTCACAGTCAAGCTACCAGTGATATATGCGGACTGGGAAAAGACAACATTGGTTAACGACCAAAACCCAGGAACAGATAGTTTAGAGAACCGCAGCAGTAGTGTGGAGGAAGAGGGTATTGTAGTACATAATAGCAGCAATATTGCAGAGGCAGGTAATATAAACGATGAGAGCAGCAGTGAGACAGAGTGCATAAATGAAGAAATTGGGACGAAAATCGGAGATGGCTCCAATAAAGAGGTAGACAAGACAGACACAGATATAAATACCTTGAAAAATGCAAAACCGGAACACATTTGCAAATTCTACGCTAAAGGAATATGCAAATATGGAAAATTAGGAACAAAATGCTATTTTCTGCATCCTCGAAAATGCAGGAACATGTTGGCGACGGGTACATGCCGTTTTGGAACAGGGTGTAGATACTTCCACCCCAAATTATGTCAATTTTTAATTAGGGACAAAAAATGCTACAATCTTTAGTGTCCGGAATTCCACGTGAGAGGTACACAACGTTATAGACGGGAAGATCAATATGACACTACTGGCAATTTTTTAGAGGAAGGCAGAAACAGAGCAGAAAATATAAGAGAGAGGAACAGTCAGATGGAACCACTACAGGATTACAGAGGGGAAGGGAGATACCCACAAGACTGGAATACACATTACCAGCAAACACACAGGTACTACACCACACAACACTCGCCCCACTACCGAAACTGGACGATTCTTGGAACTCCATATTCATCAAGAACTGTAAAAAACCACTATCGCAGGCCCTTCACATTCTGTGGAGACAAAGCCTAGGTACTGGCGTTATTCCTGATATACTAAAAACAGCAGAGATAGCACCACTTCATAAAGGAGGAAATAAGGCAGAGGCAAAAAATTACGGACCGATAGCGTTAACATCGCACATCATAAAAAAATTTGAGAGAGTGCTAAGAAGTAAGCACACAAAAATACATGGAAGCACAGCATCTCCATAACCCGGACAACATGGTTTCAGAACAGGGCGCTCTTGCCTGTCGCAGTTGCTAGACCACTAGGATATGGCATTAGATGCTATGGAAGACGAACAAAATGCTGATGTAATTTACACAGATTTTGCAAAAGCTTTTGATAAATGTGACCATGGTGTTATTGCACATAAAATGCGCTCAAAAGGAATTACCGGAAAAATAGGCAGATGGATCTACAATTTCCTGACCAACAGAACCCAATGTGTCAACAAAATAAAATCCAGCCCATCAACCGTTAAGAGCTCAGCCCCCCAGGGTACTGTGCTTGCTCCAGTACTTTTTCTCATCCTCATATCTGACATAGACAAGAACACAACCTAGAGCACTGTATCATCCTTTGCAGATGACACTAGGATCTTCATGAGAGTAGGCAACATAGAAGACACGGCAAACCTCCAGTCAGATGTAGATCAGGTCTTTCTATGGGCTACAGAAAATAATATGATGTTTAACGAAGATAAGTTCCAGCTCATGCGGTATGGAAAAAATGAAAATATAAAAACGGAAACCACGTACAAAACTCAGATAAATCATAACATAGAACGAAAAGGCAATGTAAAGGATCTGGGTGTACTCATGTCGGAAAACCTTACCAGTAAAATAGGTACCTGGGCGTTAGTTAGCTGTCACGGGCTGCTTCCTGGGGATGGAGGCCTGGTCGAGGGCCGGGCCTCGGGGACACTAAAAAAGCCCCGAAATCATCTCAAAATAATCTCAAGATAAAGATAATCAGGTATGGAGGCCACAACTGGGAGTAAAGGCCTCAGTTGGGTGTGGACGCTTTTGCTGGGTGTTGAGGCAGCAGCTGGGTGTGGAGGCCTGAAGGGGGTGAGGAGGCCTCAGCTGGGTGTGGACGCCTCAACTGGGTGGGGAGACTTCAACTGGGAGTGGAGGCCTCAACTGGGTGTGGTGGCCTCACCTGGGTGTGGAGGCCTCAAATTTGTGTGGAGGCTTCAACTGGGTGTGGAGGCAGCAGCTGGGTGTGGAGGCCTCAGCTGGGTGTACAGGAATTAACTGGGTGTGGAGTATTGGATATCTGGGGCTTTTACTCAAGTATGGAATTATTTAATTATGAGAATTAATATAATCTAAAGACCACCCACTCTTGAGAAAAGAGGGAAAATAAAAAAGGGGTTATAAGACTGACACTTTATAACCAGTGCCTATATTTGCTATATTATTTAACAATCACTTAAAGAGAATGAATGGACTGTATTATTATTTGATTATAGATAAAAGCTTCAAATATCAACATTTGGGGGGGTGGGTATTTCTAGAAGTTCATACATATCTAGGAACCAGTGTGGTTCGTCACCAGTTCATTAATGATGTTAGTAAATTAATTTGAATATGGAATGAATTGAGTAATAGTAATTAGAGGCGAATGTGCATCAGGATACTACGATAATATAGAATAATATTACTAAAATAAAGGCTTAGCAATATTCATCTCATTAGGAGATCATTAAAATATCTATGTTGGTTAGTATCTCTACAATAACAATTAACAGCTTAGCTGTGAAATTAAGTGAGATGAAATCGGTTGCCACACTCCACTGACGACGTATTGCGTCGGACAAATTGTTGCACGTGAAGGTGGGGAAGCCTAGCACCTCAGTTGACGTGGACCCGGGAGCTGAAAGGCAATTACAATGTTGAACTCCTCTACGTAACTAACTATAGATACATACGGAATTCTTCCTAAAATATCTGTCACTGCAGAAATCTTCTGCAAACATAAATATACTATATTCCTATCTAAATTGCTAGAAATAAATATTGCTAGAGAAGAGACGTACTGGATTTTTGTTGTAATGTCTCAGCCTAACGACAACTACCCTAAAATATAACATGTGATCACAGTGTTACAAGAAAGGTTACTGATAGTTGGCAGGCCAAGTGTCCGTTGATGTAGGAACGATTTCAGGTCCCCGCCCCAAGATGTACAAGAATCATCAACATGAGGGAAGAGAGAATCATGCAAGTCAACACTACCTATTGCCTTAAAGTCATGACAGACCCTACATCTGCATTGCTCAGAGAAAAATTATTTAGTGCTGTTAACACCCTATTGACTGTTGCTGACATATCAACTCACTCCTTTATGATAAATGGCTGAGCAACAATGCCTACAGTCTAATTAAACTCAACATTCCTTTTAAGTACAATCTGCCTGTCTCTGATATTCCTCTTTATCTGTACCCCACCATTCAAGTATCATACACACCTGTCACCAAAAAAGATAATGAGAATCTTGCTCTTCTCAAAGCTGTCACACTCGAAATAATTGCCTCCTCCATCGAGAATTTAAGAGCTCACGAGCACTGTGTCTACACCGACGGCTCAGTCCAATCTTCTACTGGACGGCATGTAGGTTTTATGCTACTGCAGCAGCATGTAGGTTTTATGCTACTGCAGCAGCATGTAGGTTTTATAGAAATAATATTTGCACAAAGACTGTCAGTGTCAGATTAAACAACTGGCTGACCTCCACACAAGCAGAACTAGCAGCATTACAACTAGCTACCAGTACATAAAAAAACATTGGAGGAGGAAGAATATTTGTGATTCAAAGTCTGCTCTTCAAGCAATCGAAAACTTCTCCTGGAAGATCGACAGCAAGAACCTCATACTACCAATTATAAATGATCTAATTGCTGCACAGAGTAAAGGGTCTCGAATCTCTTTTATATGGATACCTTCACACATACATATAACCCATCATAATGAGACAGACATTGCAGCCAAATTAGCGTGCAACAAAGATGAAGTTGAATTAGACTAAGGTATCCCCATCTATACTGTCAAAACTGTATTGGTTCAAACACTCAGGTCTAATAGGAAAGCTATTACTAACTCCCAACGACCTGAAAGTACTAGTATTAAAAGCTATGATTTGTTCAGATCTGAAACCAATATCTATGGGCAGAACAAAACGTCCACCAGACTGTGCGACACAGTGGTTGCAAGGATTAGGTTGGGTTACCGTTACCTGTGGCAGGTGGCTACAGGTGACGGGTCTCCCAATCCTGAGCACTCCAGGTGCAAACTCTGTGAGCAGAAACTGCGGCATGATCTCCCACACTACATCACCCAATGCCCAGTTGTTAGACCTTTCAGACTAGTTGGCATGAGGTACGTATTCTTGTGGATATCCTCATATTGCACCCAAAATTTGCCAGTGCAGGCTATTAAACATATGGCCCTGTATGACTAACCATCCTGCAAGATAGGGACTTTTATTACCACTGCTACCTTATTCACTCTTGTGTTGATGATATCCTCAAAATGCATCCGGAGTTTGCCAGTGCAGACTGCCTATCACATGCCTCTGTTTGACTAACCATCCTGTGTGATGGGGAATTTTTATCATCACGTAGTTAGCTTTTTTGACACACTGTACTCCACTTCATATAATCTAGGGTATCTGCACAAATGCAGATGTACCTCATGTATTAATAAAAAAATCTCCTTCAGCTGCCGTGATAAGACGTCAATTATGGGCTGGAGAATTGATTAGTTCCTTGGACACAGCCGTGATGTGCCAAATAACGTGACACCGCTCTCGTGGTTGTAGGAGTGAAATTTAAAGACAATAACAAGATCGTGGTTGATCTCTATTGCACGTTGGTAACACGCTACTAATATGACGTCGTCCATAAGTGGCGTCTCCTTCCTCCCTCAACCCTGGCTGTGATACGCATGCGCAGCCCGCTCAAAGTATTCTCGAGCTTACAGTATTCTATTTTACTTATAATTAATTAGGGAAGTAAGGACTGGTGACAAGTGCTTGTGTCATTAATAAATGTATTAAGGTGCAATTAATTTTTGCACAATGCAAGTCAGCTTATTAAGACTGCATTAAGAAATTTTACATAAATCGTTTTATATTATAATAATTTCCACTGTAGTTATTAATTCACCTAAATGAACGAGTTCTGTAAGCAATAATATGCTATGTAAATAATCAACTAAATAAACGATTATCCTTAGTTGAGGCATGTAATTAACTAAACTTCTTTGCGTTGATTGCTGTAATTGTTTTGTTTACTTTCCGCTTAAGGTCTTCCACAGGAGGACCTTAAGGTGGAAGACCATAAGCGGAAAGTAAACAAAACAATTACGGCAATCAACGCAAAGAAAGGTAGTGTGCATTTCAATAAACTTCAAGGCGACTATGGCTTAGGATATGCCTACGGCAATGTTAAGACACATAAACCAGGTAACCCACTACGCCCTATAATCAGCAAATACCAACTACAACTTATCACCTGGCAAAAAAACTCAATGAACTCCTAACTCCATACACTCCAAGTAAGTATAGTCTACAATCATCAGCAGATTTCCTAGAATTAATCAAATCTACTCAGCCCGATGGAATCATTGCTTCCCTGGACGTCGAATCCCTATTTACCAACGTCCCAGTCGACACAACCATAGGAATCATACTGGACAGAGTATACAGAGACGAGTGCACCCCCAAATTAGACATGCCTGAGCTACACTTGAAGAGTCTTCTCGAAGCATGTACAAAGGAAGCCCATTTCATCAGTCCACAAGGAGACATGTTTTTACAAATAGACGGAGTAGCAATGGGCTCCCCCTTAGGAGTTTTATTGCTAATTTGTATATGGGAACCATCGAAGACAGAGTCTTCAGTAGCAGGCAAAAACCAACCGTATATTGCCGTTATGTAGATGACATATTCGTAATAGTAAAGACTCAGATGAACTAATTGATCTAAAAAGCCATCTAGAGAGAGAGTCAGTACTCCGATTTACACATGAAAATGGTGAAAATAACAGTCTGCCATTCTTGGATGTACTAATAACAAAACAGGAACCTCTTTAAGCACCAACGTATATACTAAGCCCACCAACATAGGATTATGCCTGAACGGTAGAAGTGAGTGCCCCCAAAGATACAAAGCCAGTGTTCTTAATGCCTATATTCGTCGAGCGCTTACCCACTGCTCTGAATGGAGCAACGTGAGTAGAGAGTTTGAAAGAGTAACTCAGGTATTGGTGAACAACGGATATAGCAACGCGGAAATAAACGCTGCTATAAGAAGACACTTGGACCGATGGTATAATCCTGAACCTAGAACAGAAACCACAGTACCTCCAGTAAAATTATATTACAAATCAACCATGCACAGTGAACATATAAAAAGGAAAGAATAATGAAAGAAATAATCTGTAAAGGAGTAAAAAGCATTACTCCTAACCAAAACATAAACCTGATAATATTCTACAAAACCAAGAAGACTTCCGAACTCCTTATCAAAAACAGCCCGAAGCCGACGGAGAACCCTCTACAGCAGTCAAGCGTTGTATACATGTACACTTGCCCCCACGAAGGATGTAATCTTCAATCTAAGTACATAGGTATGACGTCGACCAAGCTAACGAGGCGCTTGTCATGCCATCTTCAATCCGGTGCCCCCAGGAATCACATGAGACAAGCCCATGACATCACGCTAACAAGAGAAATGTTGAACAAAAATACCTGTATAATAGACAAAACCCAAGATGCAAGAAGATTACAAATTCTTGAAGCAATTCACATAAGAATAGAACAACCTACCATGAACACCCAAATCACAGAACTATTTACTCTACCCACCATAAGAGTAAGGACAAGACCAGAACATAACGATGCCAACACGGAAGACACTGTTCAACATAACACGCCAATTACAATTGATTAATCTTTGTATGTAGATAGGAGAAGCCTCGTATGAGCCAAGTGGCCTTCCGCAGTTACCTCTACTCTTATGTTCTTATGTTTCACCCCCACTTATCCCTTATATATCCCCCCATGTTTTCACCTTTATTGTCTTATCACCTGACCCAGTGCGGGTATAAAATCAACCAGTCCTGAAAACTCTTTTCACTTGAGAATGAACCATGGAGGTTCGAAACGTTGTGCAAATTGTATAAATAAGTGTAATACATTCTATAGTAATTCACCTCTTTTCTTCACCCTGAAATTACGAAAATGAGTTTTCGAGAACTCCTATTTCAGCTAAGCCCTGATGCTAAGAAATTAGTTAGAAGGATAGAATCCCTAAATCAGAAGATAGTAAATACAGAATATGCGATCATATTCAATGAGACATGTTTAAAAGAAAACCTGCTGCCAGTATACACCAATGTCGTACCTAGTAGCCAGAACGCACTTCTCAGCCTACTATGCAAGGCCCGATTTGCCTAATAAGCCAAGTTTTCATGAATTAATTGTTTTTCGACTACCTAACCTACCTAACCTAACCTAACTTTTTCGGCTACCTAACGTAACCTAACCTATAAAGATAGGTTAGGTTAGGTTAGGTAGGGTTGGTTAGGTTCAGTCATATAACTACGTTAATTTTAACTCCAATAAATAAAAATTGACTTCATACAAAATGAAATGGATAGCTTTATCATTTCATAAGAAAAATTTGAGAAAATATATTAATTCATGAAAACTTGGCTTATTAGGCAAATCGGGCCTTGCATAGTAGGCTGAGAAGTGCGTTCTGGCTACTAGGTACGACACCAATATATATATATATCGACCTCGAGACACAAAAGAAGGTCACCACCAAAGACACCTTACAAGCAGAACTTATTGCGGAAGGAGGAAAGAATCGAAGCAACTACAGAAGCACCATACTGACCCCCGAGCTCAAAGCGGCAGCTAAGAGCCTTCGTGAGAACAAGGAGATAGTCGTCAGAAGAGGTGAACAGTCGCCAATATATGTCATTCTTAAAAAGACGAATATCTGGCGAAAATGAACCTCATTCTCTCTGACCAAACTAAATTCCAAAGGGTAACGAAGGAAACTACAGCCGGATTGAAAGCAAAGGTCAACAAATTGATCGAAACTGTGAACGCCAAGAAATCCGGACTCCACCTGCCAAGGATTATTGGGGAATATAAACCTGGATACGCGCACGGAAATGTCAAGACACATAAGCCTGGAAACGCACTTCGGCCAATCATCAGCCATTAACCCACACCCACGTACAGACTGGCGAAGCGACTCAACGGCTTGCTGACTCCTTATGTCCCTTGAGCCTTCAGCCTGAAGTCTCCAATGGAATTTGTTGACTTACTGCGGGGAACTCGGGCCACAGGGATAAGAGCCTCGTTGGATGTAGAATCACTGTTTACCAACGTACCTGTGGATGAGACAATCTGGATGATAGCGGACAGAGTGTATCGTGATCCGCCTGTACTCCTCTTGACATACCAGAAAACATTCTAAGGAAACTACTCCAAGCTTGTAGTAAAGAGGCACCCTTCTTGAGCCCGGATGGGCACATGTATAAGCAAGTAGATAGGGTCGCCATGGGTTCTCCTCTAGGTGTCCTGTTTGCGAACTTCTACATGGGTACCATCGAACAAAAGGTCTTGGTCGACATGAACTTGAAACCGGCCATATATTGCAGGTATGTTGACGACATTTTTACACAGGTATCTGATGTTAGACATCTGCAGCAGCTGAAGGAGGCATTTGAGCAGAATTCTGTGTTGCGTTTCACTTACGAGATGGAGAAGGATGGGAAGCTGCCCTTTCTAGATGTAACAGTCATGGAAAGGAGCGGAGGTTTCCACACTGAAGTCTACACTAAGGAAACAAACATAGGAATGTGCCTCAATGCCAACAGTGACTGCCCAGACAGGTACAAGAGGAGTGTCGTTAACGCTTATGTCGACCGTGCTCTCAGCCACAGCTCAGGATGGAAGTAAGTTAATGAAGAACTCTGTAGGGTAAGGCAGGTCTTAGTCAACAACGGCTTCTCCAATGGTTTCGTTGAAAACATCATAAGAAGGAAGGTGAAATGCCGTGCAACCTCTGAAGAGACAACTAACACAACACTACCCCCTATTAGACTATTTTACAAGGAACTTCTTTTCCACAGCTCACAAAACGGAGGAAAGGGTCCTGAAAGATATTGTTAATAGAACGTTATCCCTACAGACTAAAATCAGAAGATACAATTGACGATTTACTAAAAACTCATAGTTCCTACTGCCTCGCCCTACCCCTTGTTGCCCGCACTGGTGGCCCCGCCCTACAACCTGTGCCGCACTGTTGCCCCGCTATTCCTAACCTCTTGTGCCGACTGGGCCCCGCCATTACCCGTTGTGACCCTGACACTGTGTGCCGCCGCCTCATACACCGTCTCGTCGCCGCACTGTGTGCCAGTCCCGCCTTCCACTTGTGCCTGCACTGTGTGCCCCGCCCTACCATCTTGTGCTGCACTGTGTGCCCGCCTCCACCCTTGTGCCGCACTGTGTGCCGCCCTACCCTTGTGCTGTACTGTGTGCCGCTCCCCTACCCCCTTGTGCGGCCACTGTGTGCCCGCTCTTAACCCTTGTGCCGCACCTGTGTCCTCGCTCTACCCATCTGGTTGCCGCCATCTGTTGCCGCACGCCCTACCCACTCCTTGTTGCCGCACTCGTGTGCCGCCCCCTACCACTGGTTCTGCTTTAGTCGCACTCCTTGTTGCCCCCGCCATACTCATTCTCTTCATATAGACGTATGAGTTCTGTCTTCTTACATTGCACTATCCTATGGGAGGAGAGGAGATGAGAGAGTGAGAGAGACCCGGAGAGATTTTTTGATAGAGAGAGAGAGAGTGTGTGTGTTTCCCGATCTCCTACTCTCCAATGTTGGCGGCAAGATGGTGGGAGTTTCCTTAATGTGGTGTGCAAGAGGGACATAGGCTGGTCCTGGTGATCTTAAATGATTAAGAAATATTAGCATCTATGGAGAACCCTCGGGCGATTTTATTTGTCAATCAGGAATATTTTATGTAATTTCATAGAGTTCGTAATGATCAGAATAATGTATTAGCTGACACAAAAAGTGTTACTTCAGTGCTTCCTAATACCACATTTTATGAGAGAATATGGAGAGAGGAGAAATATTGGGAAGGTGGGGGAGCAAGAGCATATATCGTAGGGAGAGAAAACGGGGAACAAAGGGTATGGGGAGAGGTGAGGTGTTGGGGGATATGGGTAATAGTGGGGAAGAGGGGGAGAAGGGCGGTCTAGGGAAAGGCACCAGGTGCAGCCGGTACCGCTTCTGCATACAAATATATATGTCTATCTATTAGAGGGGAGAAGTGACGAGAAGAGGGGAGAGGGTATGGGTTGAGGGGGTAATTAATGGTAATTATCAGGAGAAATCAGTCATTACGACCTCAATTATGAAAGGTTGAAGGTTTAGGAAAGATGGAGAAAAGGAAAGATGCCCAAACACTTGGACGGTCGAAGGATTTAGGGTGAGAAGAAGATGGAAAGTGTGGGAATGAGGAGGAGGAAGATATGGGGGGGGGGGAAAGAAAAGTGGGGAGAAGAGTGGCGGGAAAGGGAGTTGAATGGGGGAACAAGGAGGGTGATGGGGAGGGCGGAGAGATTAGGGGATGTGCAGGCTATGCCTAGTATATATATATATATATTATATATATATTATATATATATATATTTATTATATAATATATATATATATATATATATATATAATATATATATATATATATTAATATTATGGTCGTACCTAGTAGCCAGAACGCACTTCTCAGCCTACTATGCAAGGCCCGATTTGCCTAATAAGCCAAGTTTTCATGAATTAATTGTTTTTCGACTAACCTAACCTACCTAACCTAACCTTACCTAACTTTTTCGGCATACATACCAAACCTAACCTATAAAATGATAGGTTAGGTTAGGTTAGGTAGGGTAGGTTAGGTTCGGTCATATACTACTTAATTTTAACTCCAATAAAAATAAATTGACCTCATACATAATGAAATGGTAGCTTTATCATTTCATAAGAAAAAAATTAGAGAAAATATATTAATTCATGAAAACTGGCTTATTAGGCAAATCGGGCTTGCATAGTAGGCTGAGAAGTGCGTTCTGGCTACTAGGTACGACATAT
>WNGS01003388.1:1838848-1856288 GCA_020271785.1 Procambarus virginalis
CCCCATTTCTTCCCTTATTTCTTCTCAATTTCTTCTTATTTATCACCTCACTCCTTTCATATTTTTCTTCCCTCCTCCGTTTCCCCCCTCTCCCCTTTCTTCCCCCCTCCTACTTTCCCTCTCTCCTGTCGATAAACCTTCCTTTTCCCTCCCTGCACTGTTTTCTTACCTTCTCCTCCTTTTTTCTCCACTGCTCACCAACCGTCTCCTTTCTTTTATTTTTTTTTTTTCTCTCGTCTTTTCTCCTTTTTCTTTCCTTCCTTCTTCCGACCAAGCCGCCGCCCCTTCTTATCCTCACTCCTCCTTCTCTCCTTCTATTATCTTCTTTCTTCCCGCCTATCTCCCTGCTATCCTCCCTTCTTTTTCCTTTCCTCCCTTCCCTTTTCCCTCTTCCTCACGGTTATTTACTCTCATATTTTTTTCCTAGCATTGTAATCACCTCTAATTATCCCTTTACTTTTCCTTATTCCTTTTCTTATCCATTCTTTTCATTCCATTTCTTCCCCTTCTTCTTCTCTTTTTGCTCTTCTCACCTTCCATTCCCCTTCCCCCCTCTCTTCCTTTTTATCCTGTCTCCACCCACATTATCTAATCCCCACGCCTTCAACTTCCACTATCATCTTCTCTCCATTATCATCTTTCATTCTTCCCCGTACTTCCTACCTTCTTCCCATTTTTTCCTATATCCATACTCATTTCTCATCTTCCTTTTCATATCTTATTTCTTTAATTCTCTTTTCACTTCTTTTACATCTTTCCTTTTGTATTTCGTACAGCCTCTTTCTTGCCTTCCGTTCTTTGCTTTCCTCTCGCTTTTTCCTCCTCCCTTACCCTTATCCTTTCTTTACTCTTTCATCCTCTTCTCTTCACTCCTATCTCCCTATTCTATTTTCTTCTTCCCCCATCCCTACCTGCTTCCACCTAGATTTGGTGGACCTTGATTCATTTCATATTTTTTATTCTTCATATACATTGGTTCCATTCTTTCCCTCTTGTTTTGATACCTGTTCTTCTGTGTTTGTCTGATATGTCTGTCTCTTTTATGTGATTGGTTTTTTTTTTACTATTTTTCCTCGTTTTATGTTTTTTTCTTGCTTTTCGACTTCTTCTGCTGTCCCTTGTTTATCTGTATCCTCCTTCTGATTCCCCCACTTTTTCTAACCCCCTTTTTCGTTTTGTTTTGTATTCTCGATTGTCTATTTTTTATATTTGTACTTTTCTGTTGCTCGATATTTTATGTATTTTTTCATGCTCTGCTGTCATCATTTGTGTGTCCGCTCTTTTTGTTTGATTGTGTTTGTCTCCTTGGCTTTGCTCTGATTTTTTTTGTCTTCTCCAATTTTGTTGTTAGCTTTTTTTCTGATTTTACGTTTGGTGAGCCTTGAGCTGTCGATTAGTAGCGACCCCGACCCTTCTGTAATCTGGTCCAATACACTCATTTTTTGTCTTACTTTCTTACCTTCCTTACTTCCACCATCCACTTGGTTTGTTCTTTCCCTATTTTTTTTCCGTACGTGCTGCGTACTACGACCCCGTTGTTTTTGTCTAATGTCTGCTTGTGTTCTGTCTTGTCTGCGCTATCCTCTGGTGCTGTCGCCATTTGTTTTTGCAATCTCATGATGTTGCTCTACAAATGACGAGCTTTTCACTTTGCCCCCTGTCCACCATTACTATTCTATTCGTTATTCTTTCACTTTACTACAATTTTACTGACACTTGTCTGTCCGACTATGTGTGCTTCCCCCCTCCAGTACTCAACCAGTCACTCTTCCCTTTCCACTCAGTCTCCCTTTGCCTGTTTTTTAGTATGCCACTAATGACTTACCATTCCCTCCTTGTCCCACCACTGCATCGAACCTTTTTTTTGTAGACACACTTTGTACGTTACCCTGGAACCCACCACCCGCTTACACGCGTGCTGTCTAGTTTCCGCTGTTAATACCATACACATGCCTCGTCTCGACCTTCAGAACGAAGTTGTCCACACCCTTCATTGACTCAGTGCATGGGTCATTGTCCCTGTGTGTTTTTTCCACTCTCCGTCCTCCACTCTTTTCTCTCATTTTTTTGTTACTTTTTATTAATCTGATATGACCGACCTGCTCTCCACCATATGCTGTAGCACCCCATCTAGTAATTTCCAATGTCTTCCGCTTTTGTTTTGTGTCACCGCTTACTGTTCTGTTTCCTTAATCTTCCCTGACTTTATTTTCGCGCTTTTTGTCCTTTCCCCACGCTACGTATTACTTTGTCTCAACACCCAACACCCCGCACATATGACCCGGCCCTTGTACTTCGAGTTTTTACGATTCCTTGACAAAATCTCCCCCCCCTCTTATTGTATTTCATTTCCTCTCGCCTGCCCAGTTTAGACCCTTTGCAAAACCTCCCTACCCATCCGCCTTCTAGTCTGAATGTATTCCCCCCCTTGTGGCAACTGATTTGTATGCTCGACACGACGTCTTGTAGCCCTTATCTACTCGCGCAGCATGTGGCTCGTTGAGCTTCTTTCCCATCCTTTTCACACCCGGTAGGGCACACGCACTCGGATGGCAGTGGCAATTATGTTGCTTTTTGAGCCCCTTGTGTAACTTCCTCCCCCGCGTACTTGGATGTCAAGGAGTCAGATTTCGTCATTCTCTATTTCTTGTCGACCAGTTTGTTTGTTCGCTCCTGCGGCCACTCCTTTACTTTCCTTTCGGGATATGGTTCGTGTGGGGTATCCACGCTATGTGTGTTATTTTGTGCAAGTCCTGCCGCTTCGAATCATGTATACGCTTACTCGTATTTCGTGTGTTGTTTTATCCACGCTGTTTACCCTACCTTCACAAAGTATCGGAAGTTAGCATTGTTTTCGTGTCCTTACCCATTCCGCATTGTACCCATTTAGGTCGTCATATTTTTGCTTGTTGACACTTCCAGCCCGTCACCTTGTTCCCTCATTACTCATTTTATTCTCAGGAGCGACGCGTGACTTTTTATCCCTCCTCGCTTCACACCGACACCCAGTCTTAATTTAGGGTCGCTTACTTCCCTCAGTCTTCCCATCCCGCTACCCCGTACACCACTATTTTTCATGGTGTGTGTTATGGTACGCCTATTTTTTTGTGTGCGATCGATCTCCGCGGTCCGTGTTCACGCGCCCCCTTTAAAGGGAATAGTTCTTTCACTTTTTCTAGCTCTGCCCTGTTGCACCACCAGGCAGCACTCGACTTTCTCGTGATATGCCTTTTCTGCTTTCATTCTGGTCCTTTGATTTTTGTCATTCATGTCTCGCCTATCTCCATCTCCCTGTGTGCCTGTCGCTTGCTCGTATGTTTTTCCTCGCCATCCAACTGCCTTTTTGTCTGTATACTCCTGTTGCTATTTTTTCCTTTCCCCCTATCTCAGGTCGACAACTTGGCCTGACAAAACTATCAGTAAATACCTTTCTTGAAAGCCTGTGATAGCATGTTATATTTAAGGGTAAGTTTTCAGGTTAGGGCTGAGACAGTACAGACACAACAAAATCCAGTACGTCTTATTCTCTAGAAATATTTATTTCTAGCAATTTAGATAGGAATATAGTATATTTATGTTTGCAGAAGATTTCTGCAGTGACAGATATTTTAGGAAGAATTCCGTATGTAATCTATAGTTAGTTAGTAGCGGAGTTCAACATTGTTAAGGCTTTCAGCTCCGGGTCCACGCAAAACTCGGTGTAGGCTTCCCCACCTTTCACGTGCAACAATTTCCCGACGCAATACGTCGTCAGTGGAGGTGGCAAACCGAATTTCACTCACTTAATTTCCGCAGTAAGCTGTTAATGTTATGTAGAGATACTAAAACCAACATTAGATCTTTAATGATCTCCTAATGTAAGAGAGATATTGCTAAGCCTTTAATTTTAGCTAACTATATTCTTAATATCTTAGATATCGATGTGCACATTGCGCTCTAATTACTATACTCAATTCAAATTCCATATTCACATTAATTTACTAACACATTAAGAATGGTGACGAACCAACACTGGTCATAGTATGGTATGAACTTCCTAAGAAATCCACATCCCCCCACAAAAATGTTGAATATTGACAGCTTTTTAGCTATACTCAAATTAATAATACAGTCCGTTCATTCTCTTTAAGTGATTTTTAAATAATTATAGCAATAGTGGACAAGCTTGGATTATACAAAATATCAGTCTCTATAATACTCGAGTTTTTTATTTTCCCTCTTTCTCAAGAGTGGGTGGTTTCGATCTATATTAATTTCTAACTTATTTATTAAATAATTCAATATTTGAGTCAAAGCCCGACTATCAAATAATCCCAACCCAGCTGCTGCCTCCAGCACAGGTTGAAGCCTCACACAAAGATTTGGAAGGCACAGTCAGAACCCCGGTGAGGCCTCCGAGCTACCCAGTTGAGGCCTCCTACTCCCAAGTTTGAAGTCTCCCCCACCCCTGCAGTTGGAGGCCTCACACCAGCTTTGACGTTCCACACCCAGCTGTTGCTGCCTCCACTCCCAGTCGCGGCCTCCACACCCAGATGCTGTCTCAACACCCATGGCTAGGCGGCCTCCAAACCCAGGCTGAGGCATCCAACCCAGCTGAGCCTCACACACAAATGAGTGCATCCAACTCCCAGATTGTGGCCAGCCATACAGATATCTTTATCTTGAGATTAGTTGAAGATGATTTCGGGGCGGTATTTTAGTGTCACGCGGGATCGGTACATCGACAGAGCCTCCCACTACCCCGGGAGCAGCCCTTGACAGAGAACTAAACACCTCAGTATACTTTCACTCTTTATTATTAGGTAGACGGGGAATAGGCGTAGAAAGAAAAACCTGCTGACCCATTGTTTCTCTCGCGCCCGGAAATCGACACCGGGGACCACAGGATAACCTAACTAAAAAAACAAATAAAAAACAAAGCTCCAGCGTGCTGTCCGCTCTGACGACCGGCTACCAGTTGAGGGCTCCACACCCAGTGAGGCCTCCAACCCAGCTGCTTCCTCACACCCAGCTGAGGCCTCCACACCAGCGGAGGCCTCCAAACCAGCAGAGACTACAGACCCAGCTAGAGCCTACACACTCAGCTGAGGCCTCCACACCAATCTATAGGCTCCACATCCCAGCCGCTTGCCCCACACCCAGGCTGAGGCCTCCACCACCAGCTGAGGCCCCCCAACGAGCTGGCGGGCCTCACAAGCACAGAGCTTGATTCTCCACCAGTACTCGCAGTTGACCTTCCAAACCCAGATGCTGCCTCCCACACCCGCTGACTACCCCAATCCAATACTAAGGCTACACACGGTCCGAAGGCCTCCAGCAACCCAAGCTGAAATGGCCTTCACCATACCAGTTCAGTCTCCACACCTAGTCTGAGCATCAACTAACCCGCTTGATTGCATTATCACAACCACAGCTGAGGCCCGACCACTACACTCATGCTGCCTCCCCCCCAAGCTGAGGCCTCTACAGCCTAACTGAGGCCCTCCACACACATTGTGGCTTAAACACCCAAGTTGAGGCCTCGAGACCCCAACACACACCAACCCCCCACCACGCTGCTGCCTCCACACCCGACTGATGCATCACACACAGTGGGTGCCTACAACGAGCGAGCCTTACCCCAAGCTTAAGCCTGCCACACCCAATTTGATGTCTCCACACCAGCTGACTGGCCTTCCAATCCAGTGCTTACGCCAACATACAAGTTAAGGCCTTCAACCACCCTTTAAGGCCTCACACCCAGCTGCTGCACTCCACTCCAGTGAGGCCTCCGCAACAGCCCACGCTGCTGACTTCCACACCCAATTGAGGTCCCTCGAACCCAGCGGATTACGCACACCCTTGATGCTTCTCCACACCCAGCCTAAAGCTTTCAACCAGTGTCTCCCATACAAGTAAGGCCTCCACATCCCAGCTCAGGCCTCCACCACCCAGCTGCTGCCTCCACTTCCAGTTGAGGCCTCCAAAGCCCGCTGCTGCCTCCACAACCAAGTGAGCTCCTCGACACCCCAGCTCCTTCCTCGACACTCATCTGAGGCTTTCACACACAGCTGAGACATCCACTCCCAGTTAAGGCCATCTCACCCAGCTGAGGCCTCCACACCAGAGCTGTGCCTCCACACCCAGCTAGGGGTCCACACCCAATGAGGCTCCACACCCAGCTGTATCCACACCTAGTTGAGGCTTCCACACCCTCAGCTGCCACCAAACCCAGCTGAGGCCCATCACACCAGCTGCTGCCTGCTCACAACACCAAGAAGATCATCTTCAATTAAGCTGCTGCCTACACGACACCACAGCGATTACTCCAAACCCAGTAGACGGCACCCTTCACACCCAGTGTGGTTCCTCATCAGGTGCTGCATCCAACACAGTGAGGCCTCCACACCCAGCTGATGGCCTCCAGACCAGTTGATGCACCAACTCCAAGGTCTGAGGCTCCACAAAACCACAACAGAGGCATTCTCACCCATTTGATGCCTCCACACCCGTTTGAGGCCTCCACACAAGCACAAACAGGTGAGTACAAATAGGTGAGTACACAGACAGGAATTATAGATATAAAAAATAGTAACAGGAATTGATAAAATCGATAGGGAAGATTTCCTGAGACTTGGAACTTTAAGAACAAGAGGTCATAGATTTAAACTAGCTAACAAAGATGCCGAAGAAATACAAGAAAATTCACTTTCGCAAACAGAGTGGTAGACAGTTGGAACAAGTTTGGTGAGAAGGTGGTGGAGACTAAGACCGTCAGTAGTTTCAAAGCGTTATATGACAAAGAGTGCTGGGAAGACGGGACACCACAAGTGTAGCTCTCATCCTGTAACTACACTTAGGTAATTACATTTAGGTAATTACACACACACATACACGCACACACAAAGTGAGCTTCAAGGCGATGTACACTAACATAGATGGGATTACAAATAAAACAAGTGAACTCGGAGAATGGGCACTAGAAGAAAACCCAGACATAATAGCACTTACAGAAACAAAGCTAACGAAAATCATAACAAACGCAGTGTTTCCACAGGGCTACTATGTAGTGAGGAAAGAGAGAGAAGGGAGAGGAGGAGGTGGTGTAGCTTTGCTACTAAGAGAAGGTTGGAGTTTCGAAGAGATGGTAATTCAGAACTGTGAAGGTTTCAGTGACTACATATCAGGCACCATAGCAACTGGAGGACAGAAAATTATAGTAGTAGTCATATATAACCCCCCACCGAATGACAGAAGACCCAGACAGGAATATGATGGCCACCATCAATATAATAGAGAGAGCAGCTTCTGTGGCTAGCAGGAACGGATCCAGACTACTAATCATGGGAGACTTCAACCATGGGAAGATAGATTGGGGGAACAGAGACCCACATGGAGGCCCAGACACATGAGAGCTAAGTTGCTGGATGTGGCAACAAGAAACTTTCTAAGTCAACACGTCAAGGGACCGACAAGAATGAGAGGAGGGGATGAACCAGCCTTGCTTGATCTGATATTTACCCTAAATGAGTCGGATATAAGGGAAGTTAAGTTGGAAGCCCCTTGGGAATGAGTGATCATAGTGTATTGAGCTTTGAGTACCTGGTTGAGCTAGGAATTATAACCCTCAAAAAGAACTGGAAACCAAAGGGCTGGCGTACCGAAAGGGAAACTATGAGGAGATGAATAAATTCCTATGGGATATACATTGGGACACAGAACTCGGAACCAAGTCCGTACAAGACATGATGGACTATGTCACCCAAAAATGTCAGGAGGTGTTAGCAGGTTTGTCTCAGCCCGACAGGAAAAAACAGAGAAGCAAAGGAAGAATCCGTGGTTTAATAGGGAATGTATGAAAGCAAAGGAGCTGAACAAAAGGGCATGGAGGAACTTTCGTAATAACAGAACACCAGAAAGTAGAGAGAGATACCAGAGAACCAGGAACGAGTATGTTAGTGTGAGAAGAGCAGCTGAGAAAAGGTATGAAAATGATATAGCTAATAAACCCAAGACCGAACCAAAGCTACTACACAGTCACATCAGGAGGAAGACAACAGTGAAGGAACAGGCGATGAAACTTAGGGTGGGCGAGGACAGGTACACAGAAAATGACAAAGAGGTGTGTGAAGAACTCAACAAAAGGTTCCAGGAGGTCTTTACAATAGAACAGGGAGATGTCACGGAGCTGGGAGAGGTGGCAGCAAACCAGGTGACCTTGGATAGGTTCGAAATTACAAGAGATGAGGTCAAGAAGCACCTATTGGAGCTGGATGTGAGAAAAGCTGTTGGGCCGGACGGAATCTCACCATGGGTATTGAAAGAGTGTGCAGGAGCACTTTGCTTGCCACTCTCCATAGTGTATAGGCAGGTCACTGGAAACGACACTGAACTACAGGCCAGTGTCCTTAACTTGTATACCATGCAAGGTGATGGAGAAGATGTGAGAAAAAACCTAGTAACACATCTGGAAAGAAGAGACTTCGTGACAACCCATCAACGTGGGTTCAGGGAGGGTAAATCTTGCCTTACAGGCTTGATAGAATTCTACGATCAGGTGACAAAAATTAAGCAAGAAAGAGAAGGATGGGTGGACTGCATTTTTTTGGACTGTCGGAAAGCCTTTGACACAGTACCCCATAAAAGGTTGATGCATAAGCTGGAGAAACAGGCAGGAGTAACAGGTAGGGCGCTCCAGTGGATAAGGGAGTACCTAAGCAATAGGAAGCAGAGAGTTACAGTGAGGGGTGAGACCTCAGAATGGCGTGAAGTCACCAGTGGAGTCCCACAGGGCTCTGTGCTTGGACCTATCCTGTTTCTGATATACGTAAATGATCTCCCACAGGGTATAGACTCATTCCTCTCAATGTTTGCTGACGACGCCAAAATTATGAGAAGGATTAAGACAGAGGAGGACAGCTTGAGGCTTCAAGAAGACCTGGACAAGCTGCAGGAATGGTCGAACAAATGGCTGTTAGAGTTTAACCCAAGCAAATGTAATGTAATGAAGATAGGGGTAGGAAGCAGGAGACCAGATACAAGGTATCATTTGGGAGATGAAATACTTCAAGAGTCAGAGAGAGAGAGAAAGACCTGGGGGTTGATATCACGCCAGACCTGTCCCCTGAAGCTCATATCAAGAGGATAACATCAGCAGCATATGCCAGGTTGGCTAACATAAGAACGGCCTTTAGAAACTTGTGTAAGGAATCTTTCAGAACATTATATACCACATATGTCAGACCAATCCTGGAGTATGCGGCTCCAGCGTGGAGTCATATCTAGTCAAGCATAAGACTAAACTGGAAAAGGTTCAAAGGTTTGCCACCAGACTAGTACCCGAGCTGAGAGGTATGAGCTACGAGGAGAGACTATGGGAATTAAACCTCACTTCGTTGGAAGACAGAAGAGTTAGGGGGGACATGATCACCACATTCAAGATTCTCAAGGAATCGACAGGGTTGATAAAGACAGGCTATTAAACACAAGGGGCACATGTACTAGGGGACACAGGTGGAAACTGAGTGCCCAAATGAGCCACAGAGATATTAGAAAGAACTTTTTTAGTGTCAGAGTGGTTGAAAAATGGAATGCATTAGGAAGTAATGTGATGGAGGCTGACTCCATACACAGTTTCAAGTGTAGATATGATAGAGCCCAATAGGCTGAGGAACCTGTACACCTATTGACTGACGGTTGAGAGGCGGCACCAAAGAGCCAGAGCTCAACCCCCAAGAGAACAACTACGTGAGTACAACTAGGTGAGTACACACACACCAGCTGGCGTGAAAGTGCTATCTAAGTCCTCCACACACAAACACACACACACACATACACACGGGGCCTGGTGGATAGTGCGCAGGGCTTGTAATTCTGTGGCGCAGGTTCAATTCCCGCACCAGGCAGAAACAAGTGGGCAAAGTTTCTTATACCCTGAATGCCCCTGTTACCTAGCAGTAAATAGGTACCTGGGAGTTAGTCAGCTGTCACGGGCTGCTTCCTGGGGGGGGGGGGAAGTAGTTAGTAAACAGTTGATTGACAGTTGAAAGGTGGGCCGAAAGAGCAAAGCTCAACCCCCGCAAACACAACTAGGTGAATAGAACTAGGTGAATACACACCAGCTGGCGAGGGAGTCTTATCTATGCCCTCCACATCCAGAGGGAGAATGTGAGGGGAATGGATTTCAATGGCTGTCTTAAAATACACTTTAACGCCCCAGGCGATGTGGACTGAACTTCCTAGAAGTGAAATCGACGTTTACGGGTGACCGAGCGGCAACACTAAAAAGTTCATACTCTTTTCACTGTCCTGACCTTAGTTTTCGATGTACAGATTTCATTTTTATACCAATGTGTTCGGAATAGAATGATCTATAGGAACATATAAGAACATATGTATATGACACCAAAGCATGAGTTAAATCACACAAAAAGCTAAAGAACTACATCGATCACTAGCCGTGAGCTCCAAACAGCGACGAAATGTTTCTATTCTTTTCAGGGTTGTTAACTTGACACTTGTCCTACAGTGTTAAATTTGGTATCACTGTGATCGCAATTAAATTCCCTACACGGACATATGCATATAAATGTAGAATCATGATCGCGGCCCACACCAAGAGTGTGTGAAGTGCGTGATTATACTTGCCGTGTCAACAATACAATAGTATTTCCACTAAGTTACAATACAATGCCGTTCTACTAAATATGCCATGTGCCTATTAGAGAAAACGGAAATTTAATGGCAAACATTTTCATTTTATCCCCAAGCCGATCGAATAAGAATTGGATTTTATACAAATATTTTTTAATCGGACGTAAATTTACGACGCGGGTGAACTTTTAGGAAAAAATACGCGTCGTTTATTTACGACCGGGGAGCGCTAAAGTGTTTAAGTTTTGAAAATTGAGTGCACGATGTCAGTTGGATCCGCAAGAACACTCAAGAGTGCACGAGGTCCAATTTAAATTTTGCCCCGAGGGGCGAGTTTATTGGGCAGCGCAACTCATCCTGTGAGTGGACACACCGCAATTGCATCTTGTACAACACTCACTAATAGGAAGAAAACCCACTGGGATGTTCATCCTGTCGCTTTTACCCAGGCACAGCTGGGACTTGCTTAACTGTGTCAAGTGAACAGCTTCTCAAACAAGAAGATTAACTTTGTCAACCCTTGAAATCCAACGTTATCTTGTGGGTGCATGATGGGGGAATCTTTTAAGAAAAGTATCTAAATAGGACATGTAATATTTTCCTAACTCAAACAATGTATGGTTTATTATTCTACACATATTTCTAATGACTCTTAGATGTTCACATTCTCTCAGGTATTGGACAAAGCTGCGACCATCACTCTAACCACAGACTGCAACTCCTCTACTCAATTGTTGTTTCCATTCCGAATCTCCATGGATATTTGTATCCAAGACGGATTCTCGCTACATACTGATCCTCTTCCGCGGTCACCTTCTCTTCGTCCATAATGATACCTCTAATTTGTAGAAGAATCTTTGGTATGAAGTAGTTAATATTGTCTCCTTCAGCGCCCTCAGCAGCCAGCACATCTGCTTGTTCATTTCAACAGATTCGAACATGGAAGGGGATCCACAGTAATTTGATGGTTCTTCCCTGATTGGTTAGTATTCTCACAGTTCTCTTGATTTCAGCGACTATCGCAAGCTTTTCTGCCCTATTCTTACTAAGGCTTTGTAACGCTTCTTTTGAATCAGTGCAGATCACTGCACCATTAGTGTTTCGTTCCTGGAATCTTAGCACCATAACAATGGCAGTTAGCTCTGCTTGTTATGCAGAGCTATGGCAGCTGCTCTGCATTGCTCCTAATTACAGTGTATGCTGCACCAGCCCTGCCATTTGACAAGATTAGATGACCCATCAGTGTAGATTTGATCTAACACATTTCTGGCTTCTTTATAAATTTCCTCAAGATACCTATTCCTCATTTCTTTTGGTATCATGTTGGACTTTTTCGTTGTCATCTTATTGATGATAATCCAGCATGGGTCATCCACCCAGGGAGGTAACCTGTCTACAGGCATGAGCTCACGCGCTTTGTCAAGCAGGTGAAGTTCTTCGAGGTAGCAGATCATCTGTGATGACATTTTTTGCCTCTCCTGTTTCCTCCTGTAAGAAGCATAGAACTCTGTTTCTTCTTGGCAATATCATTGTATTGAGGATATCTGGCTATCTTAATTGCAAGCTTAGCATTCAGTTCCTTACTTCTGTTTTAAACACTGGGGAAGGACAACTCTTTCGAAGATGTTTTTGTTTTCATAAGTTTTGGCAGATCTTGGGACTCCAAGAATGATTGTCATGGCCTCATTTTGTATGGCACTCATTTGAGTTTTTTCATATCGAGTTCAAGTTTTGTTAATTCAAGACTTAATTGATGTTAATTCAAGTTTACCATGTTGGGTATCTACAGAAAGCTCATGGTAGAAGGAGATTAGAGGCATCACAAGGGTCGTTGCATGCCTAGTCGTTAATTACTGAGAACGAGGAGAAGATAGGTACTTACACTAGTCACTTTCTGAGAAGTGACTACACTACTTACTCAAGACGTAACCATGATGCTGGACAATGCCATTAGTTCAGGCACCATGTCGTGTCAAAATCTTACACAGGCCAAGTATACCTTATGGAGCAGCTCTGCCCAGCAGTGTCCACCCAAAGTATTCTGTGACCTGCGTCTGTGCTGTGTGCAGGTATGGAAATCTGTGCTATCAGCCACTGGCAAGAAGAACCGCCAAACAGATGCTTTAACCAGAAATAACTCGTGACCTGATTAATGCATTTCAATTGATCAATCTCAGAATCCGCTCGCGTTAATTGTGGATTAACGGTGATTAACGAGTGGATTAGAAGTAAAAGTTAACTGATTGCGTGGCCAAGTGATAACCAGGCAGAAGCAACTAGACTGCTAAGGTAATCAGTGAAGATCTAGACCATCAGTGTAATGAGAATTTCAGGACTGGTTAAATATGTTACATCAGTCACGATTATCTTCATTTGATTCTTAATTGGAATCAATATTTTTTTTGCGTAAATTGATAACTTAGAAAAATCTCACCGTCCAACCGACCGCCCAACCACGTGCACCGGTCTGAGTGCCCCACCCCACCACTTGTGCTGCACTGTGTGCCCCGCCCTACAACTTGTGCTGCACTGTGTGCCCCGCCCTACCACTTGCGCTGAGCTGTGTGCCCCGCCCTACAACTTGTGCTGCACTGTGTGCCCCGCCCTACAACTTGTGCTGAGCTGTGTGCCCCGCCCTACAACTTGTGCTGCACTGTGTGCCCCGCCCTACAACTTGTGCTGAGCTGTGTGCCCCGCCCTACAACTTGTGCTGCACTGTGTGCCCCGCCCTACCACTTGTGCTGAGCTGTGTGCCCCGCCCTACAACTTGTGCTGCACTGTGTGCCCCGCCCTACCACTTGTGCTGTGCTGTGTGCCCCACCCTACCACTTGTGCTGCACTGTGCGCCCCGCTCTACCACTTGTGTTGCACTGTGTGCCCCGCCCTACGTTTGTGCCGGTCTGTGTGCCCCGCCCTGTGGTGTTTGTGTGTAGCTGAGGAAGCCTTGGTTGTAGGGTTGATATAAAGCCATTGCTTGGTTACTGACTTTAATACTTAATACTTAATACTTAAACGATTACATGACTAGCTGCTTCCAAGCTGGTAGCGCCCCGTATGCTTTCTGTTTACCTTCTGCTCGCGTCTGAGACACAATACATAAAAACGGATGGTACCGTTTTCTTTTAAAATGACATCCCTCCTTTTCTTTAAGAAGAATGAATACAGGATGTCTACCATGCTTGTAGCACAAAGCAAAGTTATTGACACAAAGTAAGTTATTAACATATCAAGAGATATTGCATACATTTAACATTAATTAAGCACACAAAGAATTTAAACAACTAAATCTTTACCACACAGGATTTCAATGTTAAAAATACAAATGCAATGTTAAACAAAAATGAAAGAAACTGTAATACAAAGTTACAAAATATTGAATGAGAGATCTGCATTATTCAAACAATATTAAATTTAGTTCAGCATAATAAGTAAATACTTTGCATTACATAAGAGCACAATTAATCATCAAATCGTGTAGGGCGTTTAACATGACGTTTAGAACGAGAGTCCTTATATACAAGAATATCCCTTGATGAATTGTTTGTCGGGTTATAACTATTTTTTCTTTATCGTTTGTACGACTTTGCACTTCATCATTTTCTACACTAGTTGGAATCACTTTGAAATAAGCCATATTACGTGTTATACTATGATCTCTATTACTCGCTGTTACCATAGTTCCTTTTACAATAATCACTTTATATGGTTTTGTATCATACGACATATCTAACTAACTATATCTAACATATCTTACTGTCTCCGTGGTGTAGTGGTAAGACACTCGCCTGGCGTTCCGCGAGCGCTATGTCATGGGTTCGTATCCTGGCCGGGGAGGATTTACTGGGCGCAATTCCTTAACTGTAGCCTCTGTTTAACGCAACAGTAAAATGTGTACTTGGATGAAAAAGCGATTCTTCGCGGCGGGGATCGTATTCCAGGGACCTGCCCGAAACGCTACGCGTACTAGTGGCTGTACAAGAATGTAACAATTCTTGTATATATCTCAAAAAAAAAAAAAAAAAAAAAAAACTTTCCCTATTTTTCTTTTTAACGAGAACAGTATCGCCAACCTTTATGAATTGTACCTTTGCACGTTGATCATGAGCAATTTTCATTTTGCCCTTGGCTAGTGCATCCTTCTGAGGGAGACGGTTATCCGTTACCTCGGCTGGCATGACAGGTAGTGCGATTCTCATAGGACGTCCAAATAAGAGTTCACGAGGCGACTTGCCCAGTGTTCCATGCGGTGTTGCACGGTAGTTCCTGAGAAAAGCATACATAGCTTGTTTCCAGGATCGTCCTTAGGCATGAGCACAGCGTACTGCTTTCATGAGAGGTTGCATGAATCTCTCGACTTCTCCATTTGCTTGAGGATGTAGTGGCATCACACGGTGGTGTTTGAATCCAATATGCTCAGCAAAGTTGACGAAGTCTTGTCCATTAAATGGCGGTCCATTGTCCGTCTTGACAACTTCAGGAATGCCAAAATTTGTAAAGATCTTGTCGAGCTTCGGGATGAGAGTTTTTGCAGATGTGGAAGTGATGATTTCTACTTCTGGATAACGTGAGTGATCATCAATGACTACCATCAAGTACTCTCCAGTTGGTAGCGGTCCACAGAAGTCCATCGATACTTCCGTCCATGGTGCAGCAGGTAGTGGTGAAGGTTGTAGAGGTGTTGGTCTTGAATTAATCACTGCAGCTTGGCAAGGGACACAGGCATCATGCATGTCCTTTGCTTGACGATCAATGCCAGGAAACCACACCTTTTCTCGTAGCAGCTGTTTGGTCCTTACAAGACCTTAGTGTCCTTGATGTGCAAGCTTCAGAGCACGTTGCTGGAGAACAGCTGGAATGACGATACAAGTACCTCGCAGCACAGTGTCGCGTTGTTGCGTAACACTTAATTCTGTCTGGATGCGTTCAAGTGCTTTGAATGCATCTTGGTCAACTCCTGAGGGTGGGATGCATGGAAACTTTTTCTTAGTCAATGCATCCACTGATGCTTGCAGAGTTGGGTCCTCTAGGGTTGCAGTACGGATTTCATCAAGAGTGAGAGCCTTAGAGACTACATCATAGGTTACAGAGTGTACATATTCCTCGTCAACTTGAATTACATCTGGGTTGATGTGCATACGAACTTTGCTATCAGTAGAACAATCTATGGGTTCAAATCGATCAAAAATTCAGCAACAATAGCATCAACATTGTTTGCAGATTCCACTGCTACAGCATTAGAAAGCTGAAGTAGCCCCAATTTGGTGAAGTCTTGTAACTGAGTAGAGACTCCTTTGCATTCCTAACAACATGGAATGTAGTACTGAGCATTGCACTCTTTGACTTAATCTCTGCAGTGAAAGTTCCAATCACTGGCAAGGCTACCTTTGAAGCACAGGCAGTGGCTTTACCATTGTAGTTTTCAAGCTTTGGGAACTGTTTTTTAAATTTTCATAGTGACATTCAGCAATGGTGTCAATGTTTGATCCAGTGTCAATGAGAACTTAAGACAAATACCAGCAATGTATACTATAGTCGTCTTGGTTTTTGGAAGATCATTCCATTCTGTGATTGATTGTACTCCATAAATATAATCACATTCACTGTCATCTGAGACTGGTTGTAATGACATGTTGTCTTTTATATTATTAACATTTTGGATATGAGTGCAAGATTGTGTTTGCCACCTGACACCTATGACCTGATCCTCGTACAGTGCTTTTATTCACTGATTGTGGTTTCTTTAGTGCGGAACGACACTAGCACCAAAATGACCTAGTTTTCCACACTCATAGCACTTCTTACCTTGAGCAGGACAAACATTACCTTGGTGTGGGTAGTCTCCTCCACAATTGTAACATTTATTGTTGACACCCTCTGATGTGAGTCGTTGTGACTGCTTGAGTCTTGTTACCATCTCCAGTTGTGATGTGGTTCTCGGCTCAATTTGCTGTTAGGTTTGCCATGATATCTTCAATGATCACGGTGTCCTCCCTGAACCTTACATACCTCATCACTGTTAGTAACAGTGGCAGAACCGTTGCTGGCACTGCTCTCCATGACACGCATCACGTGCAGCATCTTCCATTCGACGAGCCATATCCAGTATCTTGGTAAGAGAACTTTCATCATCAACAGGTTCTAGATCTCTTCGACGAGACGTGTAGAGATGATGTTTCAATTATTTGCTGTTTGATTTCTTTGTCAACATCAGCAAACTCACAATGGGATGCTAAACCCTGCAGACGTGTGTGTATTGATCAACAGTTTCATTAGAGAGTTGTTTCGCTCTCGTGAAATGCATAATTTCCATAGCTGTATTTTGCCTTGGTTTGAAGTGCTCAGTTAATTTGGCCTTGTCAATGTCATAATCTTTGCACCACCAGTGTCTTTCAGTGTATCAAAGATGTCACAAACTCGATCACCTGCATAATGAAGTAGAAAGGCACGCTTTCTTTCAGCACTTATGATGTCAGAAATTATCAACAAATTTCAAACCTTTTAAGCCATTTGGTCCACCTCTGTGACAGGTTTGTCTGGTCATAGTCAGGATCAAGTGCAGGAAACTGAGGTATATTTGCCATTTTATTGAATAAATATAAACTTTTCACTTAAATGTTCCTCAGAATACTAAGGACAGGGAAGATTGCTGTGGCTCAGCAACGTACATGCGTTGTTGAGCCACAGCAACACGTGGCCGGGTACTTAATAATAATAATAATAATAATAATAATAATAATAATAATAATAATAATAATAATACATAATAATAATAATAATAATAATAATAATAATAATAATAATAAAAAAA
>WNGS01003388.1:1867319-1897921 GCA_020271785.1 Procambarus virginalis
CCCCCAGTCCTCCCCACCATTCCCCCCCTATCCCGTCTTCTCGGCTACCCACTATCCACACTCCACCATTCCCTCGTCCTCCCCATTATTTCCCACTCCACCATCCCATCTTCCTCCCCACCATCCCCACTCCCCTGTCCTTTTCTCCTCCTCCCACCATTCTCCGTTCCCCATCCCCTCGTCCCCACCATCCAACTCCGCCCGTCCCCTCGTCCTTTCCCACCATTACCCCCTCCCCTCGTCCCCTCGTCCTCCCCACCATCTCTCCTTCCGTCCCCTTCGTCATCCCCACCATTCCCCACTCCCACGTCCAATGCCTTCCCAAATGGTCTGATGCTCCCATCAGAAAATTGGGAACATCAAGTATCTGATGTTCCCATCACTGAAATATAGGAAAACAGATAAAAAATTAAATGAAAATATGAAAAAATAAAAAAATAAACTATACTCACGAAATGAACGGTATGGTAAACAATACCGCTCAATTCCAACGCAATTCACACAAAATAATTAAATCAAAATAAAAGTAAATCAATATCTATGCCAATTCAATTTATCAATGCAATCAGAAACATTAAAATGGATTTGTAACATATTTAGAATAACATGTGTGTTGCTCTTACTTGCAACAGATGGCGCTGTTTTTCAAGAACAACAGAGTTTTATCTGTCACAGGTGTGGCACCAATACTTACACTTACGAAATGAACGGTATGGTAAACAACACAGCTCAATTCCAACACAATGTCACACAAATAAAATAAATCGAAATCTATGAAAATATAATTTATCAATGCAATCGGAAACATTGAAATGTAATTCATGACATATTTAGAATAGCGTGCATGTTTCTATTATGTGAAACAGATGGCGCTTTTTTCAAAAACGCACATTTTTACCTGTCACAGGGGTAGCATCTATATAGTAGGTATATAAAAGACGCGCTTATTTGAGTACAACGTTGTGTCAAAAGTTCATAGCAATCGGTGAAGAACTTTCGGGAATTACAGCGTGTGTTGCTCTTACTTCCAACAGATTGCGCTGTTTAAAAAAAAATCCTGTCACAGGCGAGGCATGTATATAGTAGGTACATAAAACGATGCGCCTATTCGAATGCAACGTTGTGACAAAATTTCCAAGCAAGGTTTGGAGGTTTCAAAGATTTCCCTCACATGAAAAACACATAAAAAACACAGTTTTTCAGAAAAGGCATGTTTTTTTACCGTCACTGACGTGACATCTGTATAGTATGTATATAAAAACGTGCTCGGATGCGAATGGAACGTTGTGTAATAATTTCAAAGTAATCAGTGAAGAATTTTCTGAGATTAACGGTTATGCACAAACGAACATTTCCATTTTTATTTATATAGATTATTTTTATTATTATTATTATTATTATTATTATTATTATTATTATTATTATTATTATTATTATTATTATTATTATCATCAATATCATTTCTACAAGTGTGGATATGGGCATCAACCTAGGAAGGAGATTAACATGAGTGGCAAGATGAACACCTAAGTTCCGTTTTGAGCATTACCATCACATAATTTACCTTACTAAGGTTAGAATTTAGCAGATTCCATAAATTTATATCTATATAGGGTGAGACATGACTATTTAATATAATTACCTACGAACAGGATTCTTGTAACCAGGATCAATCAACGTGATCTTTGTTTCAACTTTCAGGTCTTTGACAGCATCATAAAATGTACAAGTGGGCCCATTGAGAATATAATATGCCCCAGATATTTTCGGAATACGCAACTGGAATCTGTGGCAAGTAATTTTAGCTTAAAATCTGTATAAAATGAATAATGTGAGTTTAAAGCACCTACATCACATTTGCCGGAATTCAATGTGAAGTTTTTAAAGCAATATTTTTTTTACATATCTCCCTAAATTTTTCCCATTGCATTTGTTTTTGAACTATTAGAACTAAATCACCAGCATAACAAAAAATCAGTGACCTTAATACTTACCTTGTTGAACCCTAAGGTCCTTAATGTGTCATCACGACCCTTACGTGAAACCTTGACACCAAGAGTGTGCCGTTGTTAAAACCACAACCGCATACAACTGGCTCCAAATGTATTACTTACATACAATAAATACATTCCAAAGTAATGTTAGATCAATGATTACAGACAAATATATTAGGATGCAGATATAATGTAGTGTTCCATTATGTTGACAAGAATTACAATACTTATAAACATTTTCACAGCAACACATACAGAGTCATCATCACCTCCTTATTCAGTAATAAGACAACACACTGCCCATCAGCTTATCTTCATCAAGGATAACCACCATCCCTCGCCTTCCGGCATATGCAGTTTTCAGTTGGAACTTATTTTATCGTTAATTGTGAATAAATATTGTATAAATATACACCTCTCCAGTTATCCTCATCTATTTTTCATGTCTTGGACTCGCTCTGTTCTGGACGCACTGTTCAGTGCCAACAATCCCCAGTGTGAGCGAGCGGTGGAACTAGCCATGTTGTTGCTGCTGCTCTCAGGACCGACAGCCCCATTACTGACCGAGTTGTAGAACTCATAATACAGTTCGTGTATTATGATTCCTCACAGTATTACTCTTTATAAGTAAAATTTCCTCACACGAAGCAGCAAGGTGCACTAGTCAGTTGCTGGAAATCAGTGGTAGCTAGAAAGATTAGTGGTAGCAGAGGACATTAAAGAACAAGAAGACTCCAGTCAGACAGAGTGGAAAGATAAGGACAGAGAGGCAGTGAGAGAGATGCTAAAAGAGTTACAGATGGAAGCGGTTGAACAAAATATTGAGAATTTTTCAGGCTAGGCTGGTACAACAAGGAAAGATTATGACCGATAAAGACATTGTTTACAAACGAGACCACAGAGGAAGACATTATAGCAAAGAAGAGCCAACTTTAAACATGAGAGGATACAAAAAATTATTCCTTCAGAGGGACATGATAAGTGAAGAGATTCATGGCTGCAGATGCAAAGATGAAGTGTATGGAGAGAGGAGAGAACCAGGGAACCGCAGTGCCCAACAAAACATTCCTAGAGGGAGGTGAAGAACCCCCAAGCAGGAGCACCGCAACCCCAGAGAGGAGTGCAACATCCTTACCCTCCTCGCCATAGAAATCCTCCTCACCCCGAACCTTCCTTGTCACCCTTTCCCTTGACCCCTCCCCCTCTCCCACACCCCAGAATCCTCTAAGGTCCTGTTTACCATCTCCCAAATTTCCACACCCATGAAACAACTTCCACCACCATTAGAAAGTCCCCCAAGGGGGAGAGAAAACAAGAATGGACAGAAGAAAGTGAGATTCAAGGCAATATACCTAAATATAGACGGGATAACAAATAAAGCGAGTGAAATTGGAGAAAATTCACAAGAGGAGACCCCAGACATAACAGCACTCACCGTAGCAAAGTTAGTTAGTTTAGTTCATTTATTATGCACCCCATACCCATCCCGTGGGCGGTAGTGGAAAGGGTTACAGAGGCACATAATGGGCTCAGGGACTGAACCCCACAATTCATTTAGCTAAGCAAGTAACAATCTTGATGAGCTAGTTACAAAATTCAATATAAGGCGTCACATCAACAATGGGTTCGAGATCGACCTCAAATACAGGTTCTAAATTAAGCAACAGACATGTGTGGAGAGCTAGTGTCACAATTTATATGTTTGTCCTGCACACCGCCCCCCCATCCAGTGGGTAGCGGTGGATAGATTACAATCACTCAGTTACTACCAACAGTTAGCAAACTGGGGATATTTGGCTAGAATTTCTGGT
Source organism: Procambarus virginalis (assembly GCA_020271785.1). Lineage (NCBI taxonomy): Eukaryota > Metazoa > Arthropoda > Malacostraca > Decapoda > Cambaridae > Procambarus > Procambarus virginalis. The sequence goes on from WNGS01003388.1 coordinate 1,871,125, forward strand.
AGCAGATCATTTTGAATGAAATATTTACACATCGCTGGAACATTGGTTATAGAATTGTCTCTAAATTCACGTATGTTTTCGCACTCCATCACATAGTGACGGAGGGTGTGGGAATAATTTTGTTGACACAGTTTACATTTGGTTAGGTCTACATCGGCAGATAATGAGAATTCCAAGAGATACTTGTAACCGAGTCTAAGCCGAGCAGTAGTAACATCTAGAAGTCTGCTGATTTTATTGGATGATCCATAGATGTGGGGCTCCTCTTGCATGATAGTATGATGATAGATGGAATTACTAAAGAAAATCTTAACAAATGCAATGTTTCCGTAGGAATGCTACATAGTAAGGAAAGAGAGGGAAGGAAAAGGTGGAGGTAGTGTGACACTGCTGATAAGGAGCGACTGGAGTTTGGAGAAGATGGTTATCCAGAGCTGTGAAGAGTTCAGTGATTACATAACAAGAACCATAGCAATTGGGAGACAAAAAATAATTGTAAAAGTCATATATAACCCTCCACCAAATGACAGAAGGCAAGACAGAAATATGCCAGAAACAACATGGCTACCAATAATATAATAGAGAGAACAGCTTCTGTCACTAAAAGGAACGGGTCCAGACTACTAATCATGAGAGACTTCATCCACTGGAAGATAGACTGGGAAAACGGAGACGCACATGGAGGATCAGACATATGGAGAGCTAAGCTGCTGGACATGGCAACAAGAAACTTTCTAAGCCCACATATCAAGGGAACACCAAGAATGAGAGGAGAAGACGAACCAGCCATGCTTGATCTGATAAATCACCTCAAGGAAAGGTTGGCCCAAAAGGGTGAAAAAATAAGAAGCAAATGAGGAATCCGTGGTTTAATATGGATGTACGGAAGCAAACGAACCATATATAAGGGCGTGGATGAAATACCGAAATAACAGAACACTAGAGAGTAGGGAAAGAGATACCAGAGAAATAGATCTGAAAGTAATATTACGCCAGACCTGTCCTATGAAGCCACATCAAGAGGATATCATCAGCACCATATGCCAGGTTTTCCAACATAAGAACGGCCATGAGAAATTTTTGTAAGGAATCATTCAGAACCTTGCATATCACATGTCAGACTAGTACGGAGTATGCAACTCCACATGGCGTCTGTATCTCATCAAGCTTAAGATTAAATTGGAGAAGTGTGACGGCCGGACAATTAGACCTCTCCTCTCTATTCTTCCTCCATTGTCCCCTCTTACCCCCCCCCCCCCATCTCTTCCTCCTCCCTTCTCCCCTTCCCCCTCCCCCTTCTTCCTCCTCCCTTCTCCCTCTTCCCTCCTCTCTATACTACTACTAGACTTTTGGTAGCGTTTAACCTATTACATTAATTGTTTTTCCTTCTCTTTAACTGCTGGGACAGATTTGTTACAACAATTGGGAACCATAAATCTGGGTTACAAGTTCTCCTCGTGCGGTGTGGGTACAACGTAGGCCCTAATAGTGTCCAGGGGCTAGATTCACGAAGAAGTTACGCCAACACTTACGAACCTGTGCATCTTTTCTCAATCTTTGGCGGCTCTGTTACAATTATTAAACAGTTAATGAGCTCCGAAGAACCAAGAGGCTGTTAATAAACAATAAAACAGTTGATTGGCAAGTTTTCATGCTTGTCAACTGTTTAATAAATGTAACAAAAACCATTAAAGATAGAGGAAAGATGTACACGTTCGTAAGTACTTTGTAACTGCTTCGTGAATCTGGCCCCAGGCCATCGCGGGAAGACTCCACCTCTAGAGATTTGAAGATTGTTCATTGGACAAAGGCCATGCCTAGTTCTCATTGGCTGAAGGTGCCAGAGAACCTAAGCCTAGTTTCAGCGATTGGATGTAGACCTAGAAAGGGGGTGAAGTTTCTAGAGCAAGATAGCCTTAGGAGGAACTGAAACTTCACCTTGAAGGATGCACCGAAAAATACTTTTTAGTGTGAACTGGGCAGTGTTAGAGGGGGTTGTGTTGATCAGCCACGGAGCCGCAACGCAGACTGAGAGAGCAGTGGACAAAATAATTATCCGTTTGAGTTCCCTATTCAATTTGTAGTTCATGTACTATACCTCTTAAGGATTAGGATGTTATTTTAGCTTAGGGTTAATTAATTTGCATTATTAAATAAAGTTACTGTTAATTACCTCCTGAGTATTTTATATATTTTTTCCTTTAGTAATTTCTGAGACATAGATCTTGAATTGTTTTAGACATTACCTGTGGTCTTATGAGCATTCTAATGAATAAAAATATCTTCTCTGTTATTCATGAAGTCAAGAGAGAAGGCATTCCATTCACCAAGTAAGTATCAAATTCCCTAAGCATTGGTGCTTGTTGACTACTCTCTTCCCTCGTTAATTAACCTAATTATTAAAGTTCCATAAGGAGTGGTGGAAGCATTATTTGTTTTTAAACGAGTAGCCTTACTGTCATCCAGTCTGTAAAGAACTGCTGAGATATCTTTAATATCTTGGGCATTTCTCCCCCACCGCCCCCCCAGCCTGATAACTAGTTTCAGCCTTTCCTGCTTTGAGGGCGGACTCTTCCCTGTTCTTGGGGTTATTCAATACGATTTTTCCAACCTTAGGGTTGCAGGTTTATGGCAACTATTACTGTGAATCTTGCAATAACAATAGTACTCACCATGTCGTGGTACAGTGGACTAGAACGCCGCTGGAAACACTCAGCGCATGGGTTCGAACCCTCATCTAGGCCTTTGTGGATTTGTGCATTTGATATATCACGTTATTGTTATTTTGTGTGTAGTGTAATAACAGTAGTACTTGATTGTCACAAGCGTTTATGTGGTGTCATCGAGAAATGTTACAAAGGTGTCAAATGCAAGATTGAACCAGTGAAGAGCAGAGGTGCCATAGGCACAATCAGAGAACACTGTATAAACATCAGAGGTCCGCGGTTGTTCAACGTCCTCCCAGCGACTATAAGAAATATTGCCTGAACAACCGTGGACATCTTCAAGAGAAAACTGGACTGTTTCCTAAGAGAAGTCCCGGATCAGCGGGCTGTGGTGGGTATGTGGCTCTGCGGGCCGCTCCAAGCAACAGCCTGGTGGATCAAGCTCTCACAAGTCGAGCCTGGCCTCGGGCCGGGCTTGGGGAGTAGAAGAACTCCCAGAACCCCATCAACCAACCAGGTATCAACCAAACAGGTCATCGAGAAATGTTACAATGGAGACATCGAGAAATGTTACAATGGTGAAATTCACGAACGTTTATAGAAGGTTTAGAGATATGCACCAGACTAGTACCGAACTGAGGGGTTATGAGCTACGAGAAGAGGACCATGGGGAACTAAACCTACGTCGCTGGAAAGACGGAAGAGTAAGGAGAGACATGATCACTACATACAAGATTCTCAGAGGAGATGATAGGGACGACAGAGACAGTCTTCTAACATGGAGTACACGCACTTGGGGACACAGGTGGAAACTGAGTACCAAAATAAGCCAAAGAGACATTTAAAATAACTTTTAAGAGTAGTTAACANCTGCAAATGTGCAACAAACAGCTGTGAATCCACCGGCTACAGCATTAACTGCTTTCTTCACGTTATGTCAAAATGACGTGTTTGCAAAAACAATGCTATATTCGGAAGTGCCTACTTATTACACATGGAATGCCAGTAGAAAATAATTTGAACAACACAAACGAGGAGAGCGAATCGACGGACAACCTGGCATATTCAAATAAACTACGATAGGCAGACTGTACACCGTGCATCCCAATCAGGAAGAATGCTTCTTTCTTCGCATTCTGTTGGTAAATGTGGCCGGTCCAATGTCTTTCCAGCAATTGAGATTTTTCAACGGCGTAACACATGCCACCTCCCGTAGTGCATGTCAAGCTCTGAATTTATTGGAGAACGACCGGCACTGGGATTATTGACGCGTCCAACACGTCACGTCCAAATAAAATTCGTGCATTGTTTGCAATCATATAGACCACCGGCTCTAAGTTATCTCCAATAGAACTCTATTGGAGATAACTTAGAGCCGGTGGTCTATGGGAGAAATATAAATTGTACATGGCTGAAGATATTATCCATCGAATACGCAAGGAAAATTCAAATATGAACATGGATTTTACAGCAAAAATCTACAACGAAGCGTTGATAATGATTGAAGACTTGTGCTTAGAAATCGAGGACAAATTTATCCATCAATTGGAAATGCCATCACCGAATCGATCTGCTGCTGCTTCGTTCGATGAAGAATTGCGTTGTGAACAAAATTACAACACGGGTGATCTGTTGTCGTATGTTTAATCAAATATTCCTAGGCTTACGCTTGAGCGAAAAGGCCTTAACAATCAAATAATTCAAACTGTCAATAACGGGCTTGGAGAAATCTTCTTAGATACGCCTGGAGGAACTGGTAAAACCTTCCTAATTAGATTGATTCTGGCTGCATTTCGATCCAAAAATGGCATAACCTTAACTCCTGCTTCATCGGGAATTGCTTCGACATTGCTAGCAGGTGGAAGAACTGCTACTTCGGGTTTGACATCGCCATTGAACATCCAATTCATTGAAACTCCCAAGTGCAACATTTCCAAAGCATCCGGCATGGGAAAAGTATTGCAGAAATGCACTTATTGTTTAGTAATAAATTCACTATGCCCCACTAAAAATCGCTCGATGCTTTTGATCGATCATTGCAAGATTTGCGTAGAAGCATCAGACCATTTAGGAACGCATTAATATTGCTTTCAGTAAATGTCAGGCAAATATTACCTGTAATTCCTTGATCGACACCAGTGTACGAAATAAATTCTTGCCTGAAATACTCTACTTCGTGGCGCCACATAAAGACATTTAAATTAACTACAAATATGCGTGTAGTTATGTTGCTACTGCCAAACGATCCATCAGCTGAGATATTTTCTTGTCAATTTCTGGAAATAGGGAACATAAACGTGCAGTTGATCTGACCTCAGAACGAATTTCATTGCCTCATAACTTCTGCAATTTAGTGACGTCAAAAGAAGAATTGGTTGAAAAAGTATTTCCCAATATTCAAACCAATTATAAGATCCACAATTGGCTGAGTGAACGAGCTATTCTTGTGGCCAAGAACAAAACGTCTACGACCTTAATAATATTATTCAGTCTATCATTCAAACGAGGCAGTCACATACAAGTCCGTCAACGCTGTTGTGGAAGCAGATGAAGCGGTTAATTATCCAACAGAATTTTTTTAATTCACTCCATCTGCCAGGGATACCATCACACGTACGGCAATTGATAATTGGCTTGCCAATTATCATGTTGCAAAATATCAACCAGCCAAAACTTTGCAACGCCACGCGCCTTGCAGTAAAAAACTAATCAGCGACGTCGTAGAAGCAACACTCTTTGACAGGACCTTTCAAAGGTGAAGATGTCCTCATTCGTCGGATTCCTATGATTCTAACAGGTATGCCATTTCAATTTAAGAGATTGTAATTTCCAATTCGATTGGCGTTTGCAATCACCATCAACAAAGCTCAAGGCCAATCTTTAGAATTGTGCAGTTCATATCTAGACACGGATTGCTTCTCATAAGGACAATTATATGTTGCATGTTCTAGAGTCGGCAATCCAGACAATCTCTATATCTCCAGACAATGGGACAACAAAACCACAATGTATACCCTTACCTTGAGGATACCTTGAGGTGCTTCCGGGGCTTATCGTCCCCGCGGCCCGGTCATCGACCAGGCCTCCTGGTTGCTGGACTGATCAACCAGGCTGTTGGACGCGGCTGCTCGCAGCCTGACGTATGAGTCACAGCCTGGTTGATCAGGTATCCTTTGGAGGTGCTTATCCAGTTCTCTCTTGAACACTGTGAGGGGTTTGCCAGTTATGTCCCTTATGTGTAGTGGAAGCGTGTTGAACAGTCTCGGGCCTCTGATGTTGATAGAGTTCTCTCTCAGAGTACCAGTTGCACCTCTGCTTTTCAACGGGGGTATTCTGCACATCCTGCCATGTCTTCTGGTCTCATGTGATGTTATTTCTGTGTGCAGGTTTGGGACCAGCCCCTCTAATATTTTCCACGTGTAAATTATTATGTATCTCTCCCGCCTGCGCTCAAGGGAATACAGATTTAGGCTCTTTAGTCGGTCCCAATAGTTTAGATGTTTTACCGAGTGGATTCTAGCAGTAAAGGATCTCTGCACGCTCTCCAGGTCAGCAATTTCACCCGCAGTGAAAGGGGCTGTCATTGTGCAGCAGTACTCCACTCTAGAGAGCACAAGCGTTTTGAAAAGTGTCATCATCGGTATAGCATCTCTAGTGTGAAAAGTTCTTGTTATCCAACCTGTCATTTTTCTTGCAGTTGTGACGGCTACTTTATTGTGTTCTTTAAAGGTAAGGTCTTCCGACATGAGTACACCCAGATCCTTTACATTGCCTTTTCGTTCTATGTTATGATTTGCCTGAGTTTTGTACGTGGTTTCAGTTTTTATATTTTCATTTTTTCCATAGCGCATGAGCTGGAACTTGTCTTCGTTAAACACCATATTATTTTCTGTAGCCCATAGAAAGACCTGATCTACATCTGACTGGAGGTTCGCCGTGTCCTCTATGTTGCCTACTCTCATGAAGATCCTAGTGTCATCTGCAAAGGATGATACAGTGCTATAGGTTGTGTTCTTGTCTATGTCCGATATAAGGATGAGAAAAAGTACTGGAGCAAGCACAGTACCCTGGGGGACTGAGCTCTTAACGGTTGACGGGTTGGATTTTATTTTGTTGACTATTACACATTGGGTTCTGTTGGTCAGGAAATTGTAGATCCATCTGCCTACTTTTCCGGTAATTCCTTTTGAGCGCATTTTATGGGCAATAACACCATGGTCACATTTATCAAAAGCTTTTGCAAAATCTGTGTAAATTACATCAGCGTTTTGTTTGTCTTCCATAGCATCTAATGCCATATCATAGTGGTCCAGCAACTGCGACAGGCAAGAGCGCCCTGTTCTGAAACCATGTTGTCCGGGGTTATGGAGATGCTGTGATTCCATGTATTTTGTGATCTTACTTCTTAGCACTCTCTCAAAAATTTTTATGATGTGCGATGTTAGTGCTATCGGTCTGTAATTTTTTGCCTCTGCCTTATTTCCTCCTTTATGAAGTGGTGCTATCTCTGCTGTTTTTAGTATATCAGGAATAACGCCAGTATCTAGGCTTTGTCTCCACAGAATGTGAAGGGCCTGCGATAGTGGTTTTTTACAGTTCTTGATGAATATGGAGTTCCAAGAATCCGGGCCTGGTGCGGAGTGCATAGGCATACTGTTTATGGCTTCTTCAAAATCCAGTGGGGATAGGGTGACGTCTGATATATGATTTGATGTTGGTATCATATCCATGAAAAATTCATTTGGGTTATCGATCTTTAGTGCGTTTAATGGCTCGCTGAAGACAGAGTCGTATTGCTTCCTCAGTAGCTCGCTCATTTCTTTGTTGTCATCGGTGAAAGTTCCATCTTCCTTTCGCAGGGGCCCGATACTAGATGTGGTTTTTGATCTTGATTTTGCATAGGAGAAAAAATATTTCGGGTTTCTCTCTATTTCACTGATGGCCTTTTGCTCTCTTTCCCTCTCCTGCGTTTTGTATGATTCTTGTAGCTTGAGTTCAATTTTTCCTATTTCGCTACCTAACCTTCTTCGCCGTTCCTGAGATAGGGTGCGACTCTCAAGTTGTACCGCGATTCGTTTTCTTCGCCTATATAGGGAACGACGTTCTCGTTCCAATCTGCATCTCTTCCTCTTTTTTCTTAGGGGGATGCGGTTTGTACATATTTCTAGTGCTACTGAGCTTATTTTTTCCAGGCACTGGTTCAGGTTCGCATTTCCTAGCTGTTCTTCCCAGTTTATTTCTGTGAAGTCCTGGTTTATTTGCTCCCAGTTTATCTGTTTATTATTGAAGTTGAATTTGCTGAAATCTCCTCCACCGGGAATCTGGACTGGTTTTGAAGGTCTATTCCCCATGGTTGTCATAACTTCAATTAAGTTGTGATCTGAGTAACAGGTATTTGTAATCATTATGTTCCTGATCAATTCATCATTATTAGTGAAAATGAGGTCCAGCGTGTTCTCCTTCCTGGTTGGTTCTACTATTTGCTGGTTTAAGGCAAACCTGTCGCACATCCGTAGCAGGTCATTTGCATGTGCCTGTTCATTAAGGCTACTTCCTGGTATTCTTTCTGATATTACTGTATTAGCCAGGTGCTTCCATTTCAGGTGCCGTAGGTTGAAGTCCCCAAGCAGAATGATGTTCGGAGCTGGATTTGTGAGGTTTTCCAAGCAGTGTTCTACTTTCATTAGTTGGTCTTTAAACTGCTGAGGGTTTGCCTCCGGTGACTTATATACAAGGACAATAACTACATTTATAATCTCTATTTTGATTATCAGGCATTGTGAAATTAAACATATTAGAAACGTGCGTTTTCTCTTTTCTTTCTTTCCCATTTAACCAGACTGAGCCACAGCAACGCGTGACGGGTACTGCTAATATATAAATAAATATGTGAATGTTCATTTCTTCAAAATCGCAAATCACCCAAAGTTCTTCACCGATTGCTTTGAAATTTTAGTGCAAGATCCATTTGCATCAGAGCGGGATTTTATATACATACTTTATAGATGTAACATCTGTGACGGGAAAAACATGTTAAAAAAAACATTATTTTTCAAATGTGTTTTTTATGTGAGGTGAAATTTTCGAAACCTCTTTACCGATTGCGTTGAAATTTTGACACAACGTTCCATTTGAACACGAGTGCGTGTTTTTATATACCTATATAGAGGGCACATTTTTGACAGGTAAAAACATGTTTTTTTTTTTAAAAACAGCACCATCTGTTGCACGTAATAGCAACACAGGCTATACTAAATATGCTATGCTTCCATTTCAATGTTTCCAATTGCATTGATAAATAGAACTTTCATAGATTTTGATTTATTTTCATTTTGGTTTAATTATTTTGTTTGACATTGCATTGGAATTGAGCTGTGCCATTACCATACCATTCATTTCATAGGTATAAGTGTTGCTGCCACACCTGTGACAGGTAAAAACATTCTTTTTTTAAGAAACAGCGTCATCTGTTGTGTGTAAAAGCAACACACGCTGTACTAAGTATGTTACGTTCCATTTCAATGTTTATGATTGCATTGACAAATTGAATTTCCATAGATTTCGATTTATTTTCATTTTGATTTAATTATTTTGTTTGAAATTTGCATTTAAATTCAGCTGTGTTGTTTACCATACCGTTCATTTCATGAGTTGATGCCACATGGTAAGCATGATGGTGCATGCCACATGGTAAGCATGACGGTATGGATGCTATACCTGTGACAGGCAAAAACATGCTTTGTTTGAAAAACAATGGTATCTATTACATGTATGTGCAACACACGTTATACTAAATATGTTACGAATCCATTTCAATTTTTCCGATTTCATTGATAAATCAAATTTTCATAGATTTCGATTTATTTTCATTTGATATAATTAACTTGTGTGCCATTGTGTTGGAATTGAGCTGTGTTGTTTACATTCATTTCATGAGTATGGTTTATTTTTTTATTTATTTAATTTTTTCATTTCATTTTTTAAAATGTTTTTCTTATATTTCAGTGATGGGAACATCAGATCACTTGATGTTTCCAATTTTCTGATGGGAACACCAGATCATTTGGGAATGCATCGGACAGGGGAGTGGGGAATGGTGGGGAGGCCGAGGGGACAGGGGAGGGGGTAATGATGGAGAAGACGAGCGGACGGGGGAGTTGGGGATGGTTTGACGAGGGGAGGGGGGAGTAGGGGATGGTGGAGAAGACGAGGGGAGGGGGTAGGGGATAATGGTAGGGAGAATGAGGGAACGAAGGAGTGGGAGATGATGGGGAGGACGAGGGGACGCTGGAGTGGGGAATGATTAGGAGGATGAGGGGACGCTGGAGTGGGGGATGGAGGGAGAACAAAGGGACGGGCGAGGGGAGAATGGTGGGGGAGGACGAGGGGACGGGGAAGTGGGGAATGGTTGTGAGAACGAGGGGACAGGGTGAGAGGAATGGTTGGAAGGGCGAGGGGACGGGGGATGAGAGAATGATGGGGAGGACTGGGAGACAGGGGAAGGTTGCTGTGGCTCAGCAACGCACATACGTTGCTGAACCACAGCAAAGCGTGACCAGGTGCAGCTAGTCCCAAATAAATTTTTCTAATGTTAATTATACTTAACCCTCTTGATAATAAACCAAGCATGCTCTCAGAGATACTAACCATAATTTATAAAAGATTCAAGGATGTTAACTCCGGCATTGCATTACTCCAAAACAAATCACTTGAACTTGTAGCCTTTTCTGATATTCTTAAAAAACGTTGGCGTAATTCCAGTCGAAAACTGGTAATCTCATGCTAATAAACAATTTTAAACCATATCAATCCTTTCCATGATGTCCAAAATGTCTGAAAAACTAATGAATAAACAACATTGTTCCTATCTGGCTAAACGTAATATACTGAGCTCTTCTCAGTTTGTCTTCAGATCCTTCCTTATAAAAGCACCTGCGACACTCTAATTAATATGATACATGCAAATCTTGACAAAAATGAGTTGGTTTATTTGTTGATCTGTTTAAAGCTTTTGTCACGGTTAACAGAACTAGCCTTCTCAAACTGCAGCACTATGGAATAAGGGGACACTCGCTTCAAGGATTGCGATCTTCCCTCAGTGAGAGGCACCAGTATGTTTCTGTGAACGATGCTACTTCTCCCACACTGTCAAGTAACATTGGCGTTCCTCTGGGAAGTATACTTCTTCCACTACTCTTTGTTATTTATATTATTGATCTATATTACTGACCCAGTTTTATTTGTTGAAGACAATACCGTTATTTTCCCCAATTCTTACTCTGACACATTGAATACTATACTAAACGAGTTCATTTGTGGCTGAATGTTAACAAACTCACACTAAACTTTGAAAACCAACTATTATACATTGTTTGGAAACTAGTCAACCACTTACATTTAAATAACAATTAGTAATACTCAATGAAAACACACTAATGTGATATATCAATGAGAAAATCACCTGGAGGTTTGAGGCGACTCGAACCTGCGACAGAGGATCTCAGCTGCTGACGCTAACCCCTGGACCACTAACCACGTATTATTAATAAAGAAATTGAGAGCAGAGTAGATTCGAAATTTCTTGGTGTTTCTTAACATATAACTTGTGTTATTAACATACAATGTTTGTTATTAACACATAACTTTTGTTTGTTTTTGTTGTTCTAACATTTTGTTAAATAATACCAGCAAACTGAATTACAATTGTCATATACAAAATACAACAAAACGTTTTTAATACTGTAATTATTTTCACTAAAATCCAATACTACGTACTTCGCCCTGCCTTCATAACACTTTATTTTTGACTTATCTATCCATATCTCACCGACGGTATGCAGAACACAAAATTATTAATAAAATTATTACCCATTATTATTCAAAATAAATCATCCCTCAGAACACTCCACTCCCTAGCACCCTCCAGCACTCATATTTTAACCCATCAATATAATAACCCATGAATAACCCAAGCACTAACGATGCACTTATTAATATGATTAACTTGATACATATAGCTCCTGATAAAAATGTTGACATTTTTATGTCAACATTTACTGGTCCACAACAACCTTAATGGTCCACAAATAACCCTGTTGGGTTATTTGTGGACCTACGTAAGGCTTTTGACACTGTCAACCACCACAACCTTCTTCTTAAATTACATCATTATGGAGTCAGAGGTCACTCCCTGCAGTACATTCAGTCTTACTTTACTGACAGGCTCCAGTATGTTTTTGTGAATAATTCCATTTTCCTACACTACCCATAAGCATTGGTGTTCCACAGGGCAGCATACTTCGCCCTCTCCTCTTTCTCATTCACATTAATGACCTTCCAAATGCCTCTCAACACCTCAAACCAATCTTATTTGCTAATGACACAACTTTCATTTTCTCCAGTCCTGACCCGCTTGCTCTAAATGTCACTGTGAATACTGAACTAAATAAAGTCCATCTTTGGCTAACTGCTAACAAACTCACCCTTAACATTGACAAAACTTTCTATATATAGTTTGGTAATAAATCCTCAAATGTAATTATTCTAAGAATAAACAATATACAGATCAGTAGTAAAGTTGATGGTAAATTTCTTGGTATCCTCGTTGATAACAAGCTGAATTTTCAGGGACACATTCTAAATATAGTAAAAAAAGTTTCGAAAACTGTTGGCATTCTTTCTAAGATCAGATATTATGTACCTCGTCCTGCCCTGGTGATGCTCTATTACTCACTCATCTATCTATATCTCAACTGTGGTTTTTATGCTTGGGGGTCTACTACCTAAAATCATTTAGGTTCTCTAATTACCCAACACAAAGCTTCTATTAGAACAATATCAAACTCTGGCCCCAGACAGCACTCGGTACCCTTACTCAAATCTCTGAATATGTTAGATATTAAGTCACTGCACATCCTCTCATGTGTACTGTATATATTTAAAACTCTGAATTGTAACGTCAATCCTGACCTTAAAAGCTTCTTAGAAGGTTGTAACAGAACCCATGGGCACCACACCAGAAACAAATAGTATTTGATATTCCGAGAGTACAACTTAATCAAACTAGAAATGCTCTATAAATCAAGGGACCCAGAATATGGAATGACCTTTCCAATCATGTCAAAGGCTGTACCGATCTCAACCAGTTTAAGATGAAAGCTAAGTACTACCTAATTAACTACATGTAACATACCTAACCCCTAAATGTCAACCCATGTCTTACTATTTTTTTAAACAATGCTGTTTGTTGACCAACTTGAATATTTGCTATTTTCTACAATGTTCCCCCCTTTTTTATCTTTCATTTTTTTCTTTCAACGCAGTTTATGCTTTAAGCTCAATTACTTATAAGTTTTAGTCTAAGTGTTTTTTTCCCCACCTCACCTTGCTCGAAACGCTATGCGTACTAGTGGCTTTAGGTATTGTATGCACTAGCTCTAGCTTCAAATCAATCAGAATGTTTGTAACTCTGCATCTACGTATGTACTTTTCCTAAATAAAATATTATTTTTATTATTATTATTATTATTATTATTATTATTATTATTATTATTATTATTATTATTATTATTATTATTATTATTATATTATTATTATTATTATTATTATCATNCATTACTTTCATTATACATTACTTTATTGTCCATTAATTTTATTGTCCATTACTTTCAGTGTCCATTACTTTTAATGTCTATTACTTTTATTGTCTATTAATTAATTTTGTAACAGGGCCAGCCTTTAACCTCGCATACTGGTCATTATTAAGTAATCCTACAGACCAGAGTTCTGGTGTGTAACCTTCAGTTCAACTCCTCGAGATCTAAAACGTCCAATCGTTTAGATATCACGATCCGAGGACACCGTACCTTCTATGCTACACTGCAAACCTCTTAGATGCTGCCACCACCTGCTACATCTACCCCCTGGGTAATTCCTCACAATTGACGGTGAAGCAGGATACCGTCAATCAGGCATAATCTCCGAAAAAGGATTCCCAGTTATCGTTAAAGGAGGGATAAGATTTACGATAAATGTGAAATTAAATCCAAGAACAATGGGATTATCTGAGGTATTAAATAACTGCTTGCAGGCTTACAAGGGTGCTAGTCCCAATCATGGGAGCTTGAGCCCAACACACAGAATGTAAAATAACCGTTGCGGGGAAATTTCACTGAACACCATAAATACTAAACAAGATTTATTAAGAAAAGATTATCAATTAAAATAAACAAGAAACATGCCCTATCTGAACAACACTTATTAAACTAAATATATTCCAGCGGCAAATGATAAGTGACTACAACAAATAATGTGGATTCTACAACTGTACTAACTCAGACACAGATACCTTAAAATACCACACCAGGCCTACGTTTTACATACTGTCGTTTTACGTTAAACGCCAACCAGGCGTTTTACATACTGTCTAGCATAGACCCAGAATTGTACCTGTTGTCAAGTGTTACGATAATCATCACTTTAATGATCGAAACTGTAAGTATTATACGAAAACCTTACCAACAGAATATAAATAAATCGTAATATTGTATCACTAATTAATTAAAATGCAAGGTATCTGAGCAAACACCATGATGAGGATGTTAGTATCTTACTACATGCATTGAAACAAAGAATTCTCCTTAGTTATTCTAACAGAGATATGGTTAAAACAGGACTCGACGCTGCTATTTATCATACCTAACAACTCAGCAACCCATTCGCATCTGTGATTGCACAAAACACTCAAAATGCAATCATACACACAGACTCAAAAGCTGCACTTCATATATTAGGAAAAAAGTAATGGAAAGAAAACGCGGAAATAATTATTACAATTTTGTATCTTGGAGCAGGAGTTAAAGGCAAAGGACTCAACATCACTCTAAACTGGATCCCATTCCATGTTGGAATCCCATTAAATGAGAAAGCTGATGAAACTGCTAAATTGGCAACTCGTCATCCAGTAATCCACAAAACAGTCCAACCCAGCCTAGAGTACATAAAAAATATCATCAGCAAAAAAGCTCGCACACCTCAACGAAGCCCATCTAAAACAGAGAGTAGTAGAAGGTTCGCCCTCTTCTATATGGTTTCTTCAGTCCACCAAGTTAGACAGGTTAAATATCACGAAATGAATCTACAGGGGAAATAGCGGTTCCGTTATATAGATTACATCTAGGTTACAGATGCATCTAAGAAACTAGTGAACCCAAAGAATGGGAATGCAACTTCTGCCAAACAATCCAACAATAGCCACTACTTCACTGTTTCCTGGAATGTGAAGCAGCCCACAACCTTAAAAGAGCTTTAAGAGTTCCTGAATCTTGCACGAAGAACAAGACCAAGAACGAAGGCCCAGCCAAGAGCAACCAAGCCTGAAGAAAGACCCAATAATGAAGAATGACGTGACACCATCGACCACCACCAACTAACTTCTTAATTACCATCAACTATCAGCTGCTTGCTTACCACCTCTATGGACCTTTTAGAGTTCAAGAAAAAATCAAGTTTACACACACAATATTTACACATCTCTTGAACACCTCTCCAACTCACCGCAAGCCCTTGCACCAGCCCACCTAGCCTGCCACGCCGCCTCCCTCTGCACAAACAAAAACCAAGATAATTAAATAAAGAAAAACATTTAACGCCAACCTACGGTGGATAGGCCACCGAGCTTTTTAGTCTCAACATTCTCCATCCACATCTTCTTCCAGAATTTCTACTCCTCATCTTTCTTCCCCTCCCCCCTCATCCACCCCAATCTTTTCCAAGCCATTTGGACATTGAAGCAAAAATATTGCATTAACCACCCAGAAGCCATCAACACTGCCACTCTTCCGGTCAAAAAAGTGTCCAGCAGCTCGTCACCCTCATAAATACTGTCAAACTATCCTCGCCCACAATAGCAGCCACATAGTAAACACTGACAATTTAAATGCGACTACAGCACGCACAATATCCTTTCACGACAAAAGATCACATTAACTTCAAAAAATCTACCACTAACGGACTATTCATGCTCGTGCCACCTCTTGGGTAGCTTAATCTTCATCAATCAATCAGCAACCCCACATCTATAGACCACTGGTGCTGCTGCAAGTTGCTACATCAAGAGTTATTATGATCAAATCAAGGGTTGGGAGACAATTTTAACAGTGGGAGCAGTGAACAAAATTTCTTGCACACACGTAATTGAATGTAATTAACCTCAGAAATTTAATAATAAGCGGAAACTTATCAAACATCAATTAATATTAACAGGTGATTTAAAATTGATCGCTGACAGCCTCATTACACACAAGTAGCTAGATTCCTCAACTGTATCACCTCCTGAATGCTGATAATTCAATTCACCAGAATTACTGAAAGGACTGTCTCCACTCAGGACAACACTTGGACAAATATAACCTCTTCACTAACCTCAGGAATAATCACTGATGGGACTATAGATCATCACCTCACATTTATTATAACCAACAATATTAAACCATCCTGAGACACAGTGAAGATCACCCTTACACTGCACGATGAAGCTTCCATAAGCAACGTAGTTGGTGAGATTTTTTTTCTTTGACAATTATCAAAAGAATTAATTCCTATTGATGTTCCGTTAATCGTAACTACCTCGCAAGAAAGGCAGAACTTAAACAGCAGGCGCTGCCAGTGGCAGATATCTAATCTTAAAGCCTAAGATCATAAGACAGCAGGAGCAAACCGCCAGGTGAATCCACACGGATGTCACCTGTCACTTAGATCGCTGGCTCCTCCTAGCAGAGCTAATAGAGGGTAGCCGGCGGATTCTCACTTCATTATTTATAGAAGTGTGGTGCTGTGCAATGGACTCGAGCTTTAGATACAGACATGATATGAACATAAGCAGGCAAAGCGTTGCATAACATGAAATGTGGGGCAGCAATATTGGAAGGTTTGACGTAAACGACCGTTTTCTAAAATATAAAAATTTATTCCCAAAAAACTAGAACTACTACAATAAAGAGTTTACGTTATTTTACTCTCACTCCAGTGGTGCATTAAAGAACAGCTATTCAATAGCCTGATGGACCCACGGTATCCTCATCCCGTCGTCGCTGACTGACTAATGACACTAACTGAACAAAGTGGTGCCCACTGGTGACGCAAGCTTGCAATCAATATTGTCACAACTTCACGGTGAACAAATACTATAATCACAAAACCTTGACTGGCGCTTGCTGCTCCCAACGAGGTAACAAGGCAGTTAATCCAAGAATGATAACCCCTTATAAAAATCTTACGTTAACACTTGTCTCTCAGGACAATCAACAACAAAAGTTACACTAATTGAATTTAAACAATTACGTTAACACACACGTGTCTCGACGACACTTAAACGGCAGCAATAACTCGTAAATCAAATAATTACATCAACTTGAAAATCAAAGGAGTCCACCTGGAGCTGCCGTGGGGTACAGACGTGTCGTCTGGCCTCTGGTGGTTTGAGGTGTTTGCCGTTTTCGTCACCAGAGGGGGTGTGGGAGTTTCTGCACCCCCCCCCCCCCTGTTGTTGCTGCGGGCTGCGTGTTGACGTGGCGAGCTTACCATGGGTGGTCCCCTTCCATCTATCAAGCGCGTGAACTCCGTGGGCCTGGAGTTCACTGGTCGTGCTGGATATCCGGAGATAGCCGTGGTTCTGTGCGACTTGCTTCATGTCCCTGTGATGGACGTTGACGGTATTGAGCTTGTGACTGCCCATCGAGTTGTCATCAAGCTTGTGACGGAGGAAGTATACCGTGCTTTCCTCAGTCGTTACGAGGGACGCTCGTTGTCGATGCCGGGTGGTGCCGGCTCTGTCTCCATATCCGACCGGAGTGGTGCGCTGACTTATGTCAGTGTGCATGGGGCGCCCCTGGAGTTTCCCGAGGATCTTCTTCGGCGTTACTTTCAGCGGTTTGGAGCGCATCAGTGTGAGGGTCAACACGCTATCCTCTGGGAGGTATGCCGGTAGACGGACGAACATTCGCACCTTGGGGATGCGCCTGCGGTCGGATATTCCATCTTCGGTCCGGCTCCTGGGGTGCTACATCCGGGTGTACTATGCCCGACAGCCTCGTACCTGTTTCCGGTGTGGCCTGGTGGGGCATCAGGCTGCCGGGTGCGATGCGGCTCCGGTTGCTCCTGTCAACCTATTCCGGGAAGAAGATTTCCCTCCGCTTCCCCTGGACGAGGACTCCGGGGATGCAGTGACCGACCCGCTCGTTGTTGCGGCTACCCCGGCGTCGCCTGACGTTCCCTCGGATGTCGCCGGCCCTCCTCAGGATGTTGCGATGCCATCGGTGGATACTCCTGCTCCTGTCCCTGCTGCGCCCTCCTCACCGTCTGCTCACCCGTCTTCAGCTGCTGCGCCTGGCCCTGCATCCTCGCCTCGGATCCCGGCTGTGCTGGGTGCTGGGGACTGTGGGGTCCCCTGTTGTGTGTGGTCCGGTTCCCCCTGTGGTCGAGGCTGCTGCCGTTTTGCGGCGGACGTCAGTTCGTCCGACTAGTAGTGCCCATGTTTCTGGGTCGGCTTCCGGCTCTGACGATCTCAGGCCGGTGCCCAAACGATCCCGGCATTCGTCGTCTACCTGGGCCGATGTTGGGGACTTTAGTGACTGTGAGGCCTCGGGTGTGGATGGAGTGGTTCCGGTTACGTTGCTGGCTCCGCAGTTAGTGGTGGCGGACGTCCATGCGCCTGCTGACATTGGTGTCCGTGTCTCGGGTGTGCCTGCTGTTCCTTCTCCGCCGGGGGCCTCTCCGCGGTGGGGAGTGGTGGCCTCCGCTGCCGGAGTGGGTGGGGATGGTAGGTCTGGGCGTGGCCTGGTGGTGACCTTGCGGAAAGATGTGCGCGGTTCGGTTCCCACGCGGTCGTCCGGTGGTGTGCCCGTGGGCGCTGGTGCCCCTGTGGTGGTGCCTTCTACCACGCTCCCTCCTCGGAGGTTAACCGTTGGGCACTTGGGGGCCGTGTCACCGAAGTCTGTGATGCCGTTGGGTCACTGGTCGCGGGTTGCTGAGCTACCTTTCGGCGATGAGGTGTGGGAACATTTACCGGTCACTCGGTTCCGGTGTGATACGGTTTGGGTGCCATGTTTGCGGGTGTTTGTGGCCAACGTCCCGGATAAGATGGCGTCCCCGGTGGATAGTCAGGACCCTTGGCAGTGGTTACGATGGGAGGCGTTCCATATACACTTCCCTCGGGACGCGTTTCCGCGCAAATACGAAGGGTGATTGTATACTTTTGTGCTGTGTGCCCTTCTGGCTGGTTTGTTTGAATTCTGGTAGTTTGTGCCCGTGCCTCTCCCTTTGTTTTGTGGCGAGGCGGGTGTTTTGGTGTGTGTGTGTCTGGCCTTCATGTCTTAAATTTCATGTTGTTAACGTGCCCTATGTGTTTTTTATTTTATGCTTGCGTGTTGTATTAGTTTTTGCTTTGTATTTGTGTGGCTTATTGTGTGGTGTATATTCTTCTTGCATTTTTTGTAATACTTCCGTTTGTTCATTCTGTTGTTTTGTTCTAGGTCCTTCAGGCCGGTGTTTTGTTTGTTGTTGTGTATGTAACTATGGTTTTTTTTATTGCATGTTATCCATCTTCATTTTTGTTTGATACTGTTGTTTTGCCATGCTCCTGTGTTTTGTTGTTTGCATTTGTTTTATCTTTTGTACTATCTTTTCAATGCATTTCTCGAGTTTTGTATTTTGTTATGCTGTACTGTACTGGTGGTTTTCTTTTTTTCCTTGTTTTGTAATGTTTTTCTATGTTCTTATTTTGTTTTTTATTGTATTGAAATTGCATGCTTTGCATGTAAAAATAGATAAAAAAAAAACTTGAAAATCAAACATTCAGTGAGTAATTCCCAATTAATTACTGAATACAACAGCCTATTAATTCAGACGAGTATTGATAAAGCCTACTGTCTCTCAACTGACAGTTTATTTTTGGTCTTACGAGAAGATTACCTGAACGAGGGTAGACTATTGTACCACACATGGTTAGAAGACACTCCGTGTAAACAACAACATCAACACCTTGTGAATTCACTAAGTGGCGGGTACTACTTCTCCTTAATTAGCTACGAGTGCTTAATCCCTTTGCCCGCAGACAGATCTGATCAGTCCAACGAATTACAATAGCTTAATTACGGCGCAATTGACTCCAATCATGACAGACCGGTCAACCCCTTACGTTAATCAATCAATTAACGACAGCTCGATAAATCATTAACACTACATTAGTCTTCGCTTGACAATTTCTCCACTGCGTGAACTTCACCATGACTGTTGCCGTTACATGTCTCTACGTTAATCACAACGATGTTCAACGAAACAACAATGACCTCGTTAAGCAAATCGTGACCCCCGGTGACGTTAAATTACTTAAATTCTCACGGAATCCTTCACAGTACACAACGCATTCTACCAAGGACACAACTTGTCTACAGTTTGCGCACGGTACAACACAGTACATCACAGTATATCCTTGCCACTCACGGTAAAACTTGTAAATGACTTCCCCAGTAAATTATCTACCAATAATTCACAACTTTACCACAACACAACAATAAAATAAGCGCTGGCCAATATAATAAAGAATTATTAATAACCAAGGTAAACCTCCCTGTTACCACTTTCACCGCTGAAAAAGGGAAATCAATTACAGTAGAATTACATACGCGGCACGTAGAGAGAAATTAAACAATTAAAAGAAATTTACTCCGCCACTGAATGTGTCTCTATGTGTCCTCACAAACGTCTACCTCACAGTTGGCTCACACCACAAATGATGACGTCAAACAGGAATAATTCACACCTCTCCAATTCTTGTTCACCTCACTGGGTGGTTGACAGGGACAGAGGACAGACGGAACACTGGGTGCGAAACCAGCTTCAGAGTATTATTACCCAAAAACGGAAACAGGTGAACTTACATCAATCTCGCGGGCCCGCCATTTACACACACACATACATACACGTCATCCTCAATCCCACTTCTGCTGCTGCTGCTGCTGGATGATGAAGTAAGTGTCCTCACTACTTCATACACGTGGTCGGTTGGAACACGGGGTCAGCTCCACACGCAGAGACCAGGGTGGTGCGGACACGTCGGCTTAAGGCAGCCAGGGGTGTGCACACAGCAGATCACACACACACAGCTGGAATGCAGTACCACGCCCATCCACTTGACACGGTACCCTAGGATACGACGGTACCCGGTGTTACACGGTACGACAGTACATGAGACAGAGTCCTTCACTGTTCACTACTAATTCCTCAGAATTATGATTTTAAGGTTTCCCTCGTAACACTGAAACCTTCTCTAGCTCGTCTCACTGCGATACCTTGAAGCTAAGGTACGATAGACGGCGGATGTCACTAACACATGACGATAACAGCCTCCCTCAGTCCAGTTGCTCTGAGATGGCATCTCACAATCACGCGGCTTAGATGACAAAGTTCACACTGTTAATATCGCTGAATTCACCTTCCCGCGACGCCGGATTTTTACGTACGGCACCCGGAAAGATAGCACGACGATGAGCGTGGCTTTGTTGACGTTGCAGGTAGTATTTCCCGGTGCTTGGCCTTAGCACGAGAAAGTACGTCCTTCTCTAGCAACGTTCCTGGTAAGAATAATTTTGGCGCCAAGACGGCTCCGGGATGCCATTCGGTACCTTTCAGCATCTTGGCCAATCACGGTTCAGCATTCCTGAGGCCCAAGTGCCTTGGGCAATGGTGTACCTGCCTCACGACACTGCCCCCTCTCTCACGAGGTGGACACGTGATGTGGGGGGGGGGGTTGCCTACAACCGTTAACCCCCCCCCCAAACCTCCCTCTCTACACTTGACCTGTACAAAAATTTCCCTGGAATCAACTCCCTCCTGTAATTTCCTTCACAGACCTGATACAGCGATCAGAAGGACATCAATGGCTAGCACATTTCACGGGCTGTCTAATGACACCCAACACAACTGTGTAAAAGTTATATTCAGAAAGTTGAGTCAGGGTGCACATCACTGGTGCACTGCAATTTCATACCAAATCCAGTGCACGAGAGAGCGAGAAAAATCTGTGTCCTGACAGTTGGCGCTGCTGGTAACATAAATGTTATATTGGGCGGAAAGGGAAACGAGCATGTGATCCACATGTTCGTTTGTTTACAAGAGACGATGATCTTTTCAATGACGTCACACCGGGAATAGATGTCATGAATATAAATAGTATATTCCTTATGTAAAATGAGCATCTGTTCTTAACATTATTAACCTAATATTAGGTAACCTTGTTACTACAATATACCTTAATCCTAACAATAAACGAGACTGAAATCGTTAATTTGGCAAACATCATCTTTAATGAGCAAACATTTCTTCTCAAAACTCTGAGCTTCTCAAATACTCACTATACAATGCTCACGAAACAAATCACAACCTAAATTATAAACATTCCATGTGTTACAAAGGGAATACTAAAATCACTCATAAATCACATTAAAACTATATGATAGGAGTAAATTTCACAGAACTTTCTAAGAAGTACTTTTCAACGACATCTAAGATAATAAGGTAACAAGTTGCTACGAAAATATATATAATAAAAAAAATGAAAATATGAAAATACATGAAATCCTATTTTCAAGATATTACGATCAATGAAGAACTCGAATATAATCCAATATTCCTAGCTGATGTCGATGGATTGTTATCAACCACTGACAGTGTTACTAAATTACAGTTTTTTCTCATCCAGTAATTATCATATATTTTGCAAATATGATCTTTGCATCCCAAACCAGTATAAAGGACTGCCTAGCAGGTAGCTATCTAGAGATTCTTTACCTATCTATATAAATAAAAATGTAAATGTTTGTTTGTTCAAAATCGCCAATCTCCGATAGTTCTTCACCGATTGCTTTGAAATTTTAATTCAACGTTTCATTTGCATCCGAGCGGGTTTTACATACATACTATATAGATGTCAGTCACGTCTGTGGTGGAAAAAAACTTGATTTTTTGAAAAAACTGTTTTTCAGGTGTTTTTCATGTAAGGGAAATCTTCAAACCCTCTTTACCGATTGCTTTGAAATTTTGACATAACGTTGCATTTGAATAGGCGCATGTGTTTATATACCTACTGTATACATGCCTCACCTGTGACATGAAAAAACATGCTTTTTTTTTAAACTGCGCCATCTTTTGAACGTAAGAGCAACACACGATGTATTCTCCGAAAGTTCTTCACCGATTGCTTTGCAATTTTTACACAATGTTCCATTAGAATATGGGCGTGATTTTATATACCTGCTATATTGATGCCACACCTGTGACAGGTAAAAACATGTTTGTTTTTTTAAGCAACGCCATCTGTTGCATGTACGAACAACACACGCTATACTAAACATGTTACAATTCCATTTTAATGTTTCCCATTTCATTGATAAGTTTAATTTTCATAGATTTTGATTTATTTTCATTTTGATTTAATTATTTATTTTGTGTGACATTGCATTGGAATTGATCTGTGTTGTTTACCATACCGTTCATTGGTGAGTAAAGTCTATTTTATATTTTTTCATTTTTTTATTTCGTTTTTTTAATGTTTTTCACTGATGAGAACATCTGATTATTTGATGTTCCGAATTTTCTAATGGAAACATCAAACCATTTGGTAATGCATCAGACGAGGGAGTGAGGCATGGTGGAAGGACGAGGGGACGGGAGTGGGGGATGTGGAAGAGGACGAAGGGACAGGCGGAGTGGGGTAATGGGGTAGGCACAAGGGGACAGGGGAGTTGGGGATTGAGGGGATGGATGAATTGATGGAATGGTGGGGAGGACAAGGGGCAGGGGAGTGAGGAATGGTGGGGAGGAAGAGTGGGAAGGGGGATGGGGTAATGGTGGTAGGACGAAGGGACGGAGGATTGGGGACGTTGGAGACGATGGGAAGAGAATGGAAAATGGTGGGGAGGACAAGGGAACAGGGGAGTGGGGGATGGTGGGGAGGAAAAGGGAAACGGGAGGGGGGGATGGGGGAAAGACTAGAGGATGGAGAAGTAGGGAAAGGTTGGTGGACGAGGGGACAGGGAGTGGGGAATGGTTGGGGTGGACAATGAGACGGGGAAGGGGAATGGTGAGGAGGACTGAGAGACAAGGGAAGGTTGCTATGGCTCAGCAGTGCACATGCGTTGCTAGCCACAGCAAAGCGTGGCCGGGTACAACTAGTCTTTATCTATATAAATAAAAATGGAAATGTTCGTTTGTTCAAAATCGCTAATCTCCGAAAGTTCCTCATCGATTGCTTTGAAATTTTCACACAAATTCCATTCGCATCGTGAAACGGGTTTTTTATACACACTATACGATATCCCGTCTGTGACGGGAAAAAAACAAGCATTTTTTGAAAAACGGTGTTTTTCCTGTGGTTTTTCATGTGAGGGAAATCTTTGAAACCTCTTTACCGATTGCTTGAAATTTTGATACAACGTTGTATTGGAAAAGGCAAGTGTTTTTAAATACCTACTATATACATGCTTCACCTGTGACATGGAAAAACACTGCATTTTGAAAACAGTGCCATCTGTAGGAACGCAGGAGCAATACACTCTATAATCTCCGAAAGTTCTTAACCGAATGCTTTGAAATTTTAACACAACGTTCCATTCGAATACGTGATGCTTTTTATTTACCTACTACTTAGATGCCACACCAGTGACAGGTACAAACGAACCTGCGTCCGGAGCATCCCAGACACTGCCTTAATCGACTGAGCATACGACAGGGTAAAAGAGTTGAAACCTAAGTTCTAACTGAACTTACTGGATCCCGTAGCCTCTCCGAGGCACAAACCAGGATTTTACACAACTCCCCCCTGCACCCCGAGCTATGTCAATGCCGCCGTTCTTCCTCTTCGCCCTTACATCATTACACACAGAGATCACACTAACGTGATACATCAAATGAGCAAATCCACAAGGGTCGTGACGATGGATTCAAACCTGGGGGGAGTTGTGTAAAATACATGGTTTGTGCCTCGGAGAGGCTAGGCATCCAGTAAGTTCAGTGACCTTCGGTTTCAACTCTTTTATCCTGTCGTAGCGCAGTCGATTAAGGCAGTGTCTGGGATGCTCCCGGACGCAGTTCGAATTCTCGTCACGGCCCTTGTGGATTTGTTTATACAAAATATGTTACCGATTTCATTTCAGTGTTTCTGATTGCATTGATAAATTGAATTTCAAAGATTTTGATATATTTTCATTTTGATTAATTATTTTGTGTGAACTTGCATTGGAATTGAGCTTTATTGTTTATTCGATGCAGTTCATTTTGTGGGTATAGTTTATTGTTTCTTTTTTTCATTGTTTTTCATTTCGTTTTTTGTACTGTTCTTAGTATTTCAGTGCAATTGGTGTTAAAATTGAGCAGTGTCGATTGATCTGCGTTTGAATTGAAATATTGTCGTTAGTATTTTTTCTTTTTGTTTTGAAAAACGAAATAGACAACACGTTTATTTCATAGCTGCAAATGTGCAACAAACAGCTGTGAATCCACCGGCTACAGCATTAATGCTTTCTTCACGTTATGTCAAAATGACACGTTTGCGAAAACACTGCTGTATGCTGAAGTGCCTACGTAATACACATGGAATGCCAGTAGAAATAATTTGAACCAACACAAAACGAGGAGAGCGAACCGACGGACAACCTGGCATATCAAATTCGATGGACAACCTGGCATATTGAATTAAAATACGATAGGCAGATATCCACCGTGCATCCTAATCAATATGAATGCTTCTTTCTTCGCGTGTTGTTGGTAAATGTGCCCGGTCAAACGTATTTCCAGCAATTGAGATTTTTTCAACGGCGTAACACATGCCACTCTCCGCGTGTCAGTGTCAGTAAGCTCTGGAATTTATTGGAGAGCGACCGGCACTGGGACTTACTGACGCGTCCAACACGTCACGTCCAAATAAAATTCGTGCATAGTTCCCAATCATATTGACCACCGGCACTGCTTAAGATTATCTCCAAATAGAACATCTATTGGAGATAACTTAGAGCCGGTGGTCTATGGGAGAAATATAAATTGATACATGGCTGAAGATATATCCCATCAGAACTACGCAAGGAAAATTCAAACATGACCATGGATTATACAGCAAAAATCTACAACGAAGCGTTGATAATGATTGAGATTTGTGCTTAGAAATCGAGGACAAATTTATCCATCAATTGGAAATTGCCATCACCGAATCGAGCTGCTGCTGCTTCATTCGATGAAGAATTGCGTCGAGAACAAAAATACAAACACGGTGATCTGTTTGTCGTATGTTTATATCAAATACTTCCCTAGGCTTACGCTTGAGCGAAAAGGCCTTTTCAATCAAATAATTCAACTGTCAATAACGAATTTGGAGAAATCTTCTTAGATACGCCAGGAGGAACTGGTAAACCTTCCTAATTAGATTGATTCTGGCTGCATTTCGATCCAAAAATGGCATAACCTTAACTCCTGCTTCATCGGGAATTGCTTCGACATGTTGCTAGCAGGTGGAAGAACTGCTACTTCGGGTTTGACATCGCCATTGAACATCCAATTCTATTGAAACACTCCCCAAGTGCAACATTTCCAAAGCATACGGCATGGAATAAGTATTGCAGAAATGCACTTATTGTTTAGTAATAAATTTCACTACTAGCCCCACTAAAAATCGCTCGATGCTTTTGATCGATCATTGCAAGATTTCTGCGTAGGAGCATCAGACCATTTAGGAACGCATTAATATTGCTTTCAGTAAATGTCAGGCAAATATTACCTGTAATTCCTTGATCGACACCAGTGTACGAAATAAATTCTTGCCTGAAATACTCTACTTCGTTGGCGCCACGTAAATACATTTAAATTAACTACAAAATGCGTGTAGTTATGTTGCGTACTGCCAAACGGATCCATCAGCTGAGAATTTTGCTTGTCAGATTTCTGGAAATAGGGAACATAAACGTGCAGTTGATCTGACCTCAGGAAGAATTTCAATGCCTCATAACTTCTGCAATTAAGTGACGTCAAAAGAAGAATATTTTTTGAAAAGTATTTCCCAATATTCAAACCAATCATATGAATCACAA
>WNGS01003388.1:1932323-1979175 GCA_020271785.1 Procambarus virginalis
TGAAGGTGGCATTACGTAGAGAGTCTTTAAAAGCTTTGAGAGGAGTACGGCACTTACGTCCGTAGAGCATCTCATAAGGAGATACTCCTAGAGACTCATTGGGGAAGACTTCTGAAAATGCACATGATGAGGTCAAGTTGTTTATCCCAGTCTTTCAAGGTTTCATTGCAAAATTTCTTAGGAGTGCTTTTATCGTTTGATGACTACGTTCAAGAGAACCCTGTGAAGCAGGATGATAGGGCTGGACAATACCTGTGTGATGTGAATCTTCCAGTGTTCTTGAAGAGATCACACTGGTGAAGTTGGTGCCATGTCACTTTGAACCTCTCTTGGAAATCCATACTGGGTGAAGATATTCAATAGTTGTTTCACCACAGTAGCAGCCTTAATGTTCTTTATGGGAACTGCTATGGGGAATCTGGTGGTAGAACACAGGATTAGAGTATATATGCGTGCCAGAACTGGTCCGGGGTAAAGGACCAACACAGTCTATGATGAGTCTGTGGAAGGTTCCGAAGGCACTGGGATAGGAGTAACTGGAGCCTTGGAATAGAGATGTTAGGTTTACTGCCATCTGACATGTATGACACTGTTGCACGTAACTTTTGACGTCTTTAACCATACCTGGCCAGTAGTAGTCTTGTCTGATTCCGTGGTAGGTTGTTTAAAACCATAGTGAGAAAGTGCTCCGTGGGCCAGGTGTAGAATATCGGGCCGTAGGCTGGTGGGAACCACTAGTTGTTCGACATTTGCCCAATCGTCATCCTCCTTCAGCTTTGGGTCTGTACCTGCGGTAGAGCAACTGATTCTCTAGGAAGAACCCAGGGATACTGTCAGGTTGAGTCTCAGCCTGGAAGAATAATGGTGTTAATGAAGGATCTTCCCTCTGTAACTTACGGAACTCCAACATAGTAAGATTCGGTGGTAGATTCTGAGGGTCTTGAGGGACAGCGGTAGCAGTAGAGTCAGCTGGTTGCGGGCGTGCAGCTTGTGCACGGGTGGTCACCAAAACCGGAGGAGAAACTTCATCACTTTCTTGGACCTCTGCTGGAACATACTTAAAGATGGGATTGTCCACTACAGAGTTACACACCTGGGGTTTGTCCATGATGATCAGGTTGGAAGGTTGCAGATCTTCTGCCAAGTCATTGCCCAGGAGAAGTTGCACTCCAGACATGGGAAAAGGCTTTTCCCTGATGGCGACTTGGACTTCACCGGTCACGAAAGGACAATCCAGGTGGACTCTGGCGAGTGGATACGGAGTGGTAGCAGTGAGGTCAGTGATAAGGACGGTTTCCCGGTGTAGGTGATGTTAGGCACACGATTTCAATATTATTGACTGAAGAGCCGCTGTGTCCCTCAAGATTTGAAACGTCCCTCCGAATCTGTACGTTGGCAGAGACAGTTCCAGGATACAGGTGTTTGCTGAAGAGAGAAAGATCATTAACAGGAACACCAACATTCATCACAGGCTTACCGGACTTAGGAGGAGTCGGTTGGGTTTAGTAGTTTCATTATTGCCTTTGTATTGAGCTTTCCACATTTATCCATGGTATGTCCATAGAGTTTGCAATACTTACAATACAATTGAGAGCTCGCTTGATCGGTACTCACTTTATCATAACTATACCAAGACTTCTTACTGGAAGGTGGATCTGGTGGTGTTAGCCGATGTATGAGGCTGTAGGTGTCAGCCGACTTCGCACATTGATGTAGTCGGTTCTTCTTTGTCTGCTAAATATAAACGGATGGAAGGGGGAACACGTCTCAAGAATTCCTCAACTAGAATGAGGTTGACGAGTTCTGAAAATGTAGAGACATGTGCTGCTTCCAGCCATTTCATGAATATCTTTTCTTTGTATTGGCAAATTCTAAAAAGGTGGTGGTACTTGCCTTTAGATAATCACGGAATTTTCGTCTGTAGCTTTCGGTGGAGAGAAAGTAGGCGTCCAAAACTGCTTGCTTCAGGGTCTGGTAGTCATTCTCAGACGCTAAGGTACTGAGAGTAACTGCAGCTCTACCTGTGAGATGCACTCTGAGAAGGGTAGACCATTGATCTGCAGGCCAGCTAAGTTTTTTAGCTAGGGTCTCAAAAGTGGTGAAAAATACATCGATCTCTGTCTCAACGAATGGTGGCATTAACTTACTTGCATGGGAGACATTGAAACTTACGGGAAGAGACTAGCGTAGCTTGTTGGCGCTGAGTGTGGTGTGTAGTTTCCAAAGCGAGTTCTTGTCGACGATATTCGAGAGCACTATCAGCTTGCTGTTTACTGTGTTCCGTTGTATCTCCAGGTCACGTTTTCTTGCTTCAAGCTGCTCCCTCTCCCGCTCACGGAGTAGGGCAGCCTCACGTTCCTTGAGGGCATCCTTCTTTCTTAGGCCATCTGCGTTCTTCTTCTTTCCTTTGCAGCCTCTTCTTTCCTTAGGGCCACCCCTCGTTCCTGTCTTCTTTCCTAGGGCCGCCTCACGTCCTTATTTGGAGAGCTTCTTTTGTTGTTCCGCTCGATTTTCGCTAGTTCGAGCTTTAGCTTCATAGCTGCCAGAGCATGTTTATCTGCAATAGAATATTTTCGTGAGTTTCAGAGTCTATCTTTCCTTCATCTAAGAGGTGATCCAAGATTATATGTGCAAGTCATTTTTGTTGGCTCCATGGGGAACATCTAGTTGATACTCGTGTGCAAGAGTTTGTAATTCGGTCCTTTGGCACGACTTAAGTTCCCTATTTCACCTGCTGGATCACTACGAAATGCTGAGAGACGAAACATTGGTGAAAATAGCAAATAAATGTACAACGAATATACTTGTGATATTGGAAGTGTCAGTAACAGGATGACGTGGCAACTGGTAACTATCCTGTGGAATTTTAATCGTTAACAATTAACGTTAATATTAGTATGGTAAATGATTAGTCAATCAAAATCGCAGGAATCTTGTACCCGGTACTCAATGTAAGAGAATAAGGGCAAGAAAATCCTACTAAATAAATGAAACCGATAGTTTCTAAAACAAATGAAACATTTAATTGTTTCAAAAGTGAAAAGGTAGTCCAAGAATGTAGGCATACCTTGCCGAGTCTCTAAGGACAGAAGCAAGGGTTTTCCTATTAAATGAAATATGATACTTACAGAATTAGCGAACTTTGTGCTCTGAAAAAAGAAAGTTAATTCCCTACCTAAGTAAATATCATCATCTCTGACCGACGTGTAGGGGTGCGAGTGTCAACTGGTGACGAGAACTGCTGTTGAGGTCCCAACTCAGCAACGCAGTCCGTGCTAGAGGAACTATGGCCCTCTGTATCCTCCTTTGGTCGGATTGCAGAAGATAGGGTGCTTTGACCCGAAGACAAATCAAAGTACCAGGGTACCAAAATGATGATCTGTCTGAGATTGAGAAATATCCTGGGGATAAAAGGTGGAAAACACAAGTAATAACACTGAGGGAGGGATGACCAATTAAGAGAATGACTGAGGCCTACAGTCACCACGTAATCCAAAGTTATCCAACACTCACAATATGCTACCCTCGGAATGCACAAAATACACAGCACCATATAAATATTAAAAGTAATGGAAATATTGAAAAGCAACTGTATCAAAGCCGAGTACACTTACCACAAATTGATGTTCTAGTTCCTGAGTGAAGCTCTCGGACAGGCCCCTATTAAATGTGACGGGAAAGTGTAGATGGTAATGCAGTCCTCACTTTGGATGATGTTAATGCTTATTCACATTTAGTAAAAAAAAGAAAAACAAAAATGTTGACTGCTTGGCTTGTTTCCTGTGGTAAGTGAGAGGGAGAAAAACGTAAAACAATTTGTATAAAAAATGAAACTTTATTTAAATGGCAATGTACAGTGCAATCAAAAAACAGAGATAAATGCAAGAACACAATATAAAATAAAATAGTGCTACGTTAGACAAAATAGTAAATGGTGCTGAGAATATTGGCTTTGGCTGAGACCTCCCTTAGTATACAGAGCCAGAGAGCTTAGTATGACAGAGAGAGATGTCAACTCTTAGAACACTAGGATATTCTGAAATCCACAGCTCGTGTGCGTCTATTTATATGAGGGTGCAGATGGCGCTGGCGTCGAGGACAGTCGTTGATCCACCAATCGGGAAGAGCGCTGGCTGGAGTGGTTGTCTGGTGGTTGACGACGGTGGCGAGCCAGCAGGAAGGAGTGTGAAGTGGAGTGAGTTTAGGGTACGTTTTACCCCCAGGTCAAAACGCTTTGTGGTACTGGTATAGGTATCTTGAAGGTAGCATCTTATTGTTGCATGTATATATGTAACTTTATGTAGGGAAGAGCAGGCTTTTCAATCTTTCAATCTCTCTTGAAAGAGATTACCATCACAGTAATATATATTCTACCCACTTCAAGACTCCTCTCCAATATAGAAACATCAAGAAATATGGGCCAATAGGCCTTCTGCAGTTCTATCTTTACCCATCTTCTGCAAATCTATACCCATTGTTCCGTGTTCTGTGTTTTGTTGAAAGTTTGTTTTTCACCCCACTATTGTATTACATCACCTCACCCAAATGCAGGTATAAGAGCCAATGCTGTTTCAATCATAAGTTGTTTGTGGATAAACTAAAGTCTTTGAAAATGTAATAAGTTTTATGTTACACGCTCAAGTGTCGCGTCAGACTAGAAATAAAAATGAATTTTGGAGAATTGATTTTTCATTTACCGTCACCAATAAAAGAAACATAAGGAAAATCGAGAAAATTCGTGTTAGAATTATTTATCTTACTTTTTCGGTCATATTTAATAATATATTTCTACAGGAAAGACTGCTACCAAAATATACTAAATATATGTATATATATATATAAATATATATATATATATATATATATATATATATATATATATATATATATTATATATATATATATATATATATATATATATATATATATATATATATATATATATATATATATATATATGTCGTACCTAGTAGCCAGAACGCACTTTTCAGTCTACTATGGAAGGCTCGATTTGCCTAATAAGCCAAGTTTTCATGAATTAATTGTTTTTCGACTACCTAACCTACCTAACCTAACCTTACTTTTTCGGCTACCTAACCTAACCTAACCTATAAAGATAGGTTAGGTGTGGTTAGGTTCGGTCATATAACTACGTTAATTTTAACTCCACTAAAAAAAAATTGAGCTCATATGTAATGAAATGGTAGCTTTATCATATAATAATAAAAAAAATTAGAGAAAATATATTAATTCATGAAAACTTGGTTTATTAGGCAAATCGGGACTTGCATAGTAGGATGAGAAGTGCGTTCTGGCTACTAGGTACGATATATATATATATATATATATATATATATATATATATATATATATATATATATATATATATATATATATATATATATATATATATATATATATATATATATATATATATAACTGAAAACTCACACCCCAGAAGTGACTCAAACCCATACTGCCAGGAGCAACGCAACTGGTATGTATAGGACGCCTTAGGTGACCTGAGCCATGTCATGGGTGAGACGAGAAGACAGACCGGCGCTTGGACCTATGTCATCACTGAGAATCACGACCCCCGCAGAGGAAATCGTAATCATTGATGCTCTAAGATTTTTGCATTATTTGCGTTCGAACTGCCAAGTTGAGTTCCAAGAAGGAAGCAAAAAAAACTCTACTGACATGAAGAGCGGCCGATGACTCGGGGCGAGGAAGGATACATCAGAGAAAACTGCTATACCTGCCTGGGTGGAGAATCGTGCATGAATTACTCCACAGTCTAACGAAAGACCGAGGACATCATTCACAAGCAGGGAAGGAGTGGTTTTCGTGGTCATCCTGTATTCGAAGAGACAGTCCCGGCTCGATATAGTTGCCGTAAGTAATTGAGCTATGACATTATATACGTAGTGCCAGCGTGTAGGCGGCCAGTGACATTATGCCGAAAGGCCAACCAACATGACCAGTAATATTGTGCGCAGCAGCTCAGTGAAGCGAGGCAACGTTTGACGATTTTCACAGAGGGTCAGCGAAATGGAAGTTTAGCTGTGGAACTGAAAGAGTGTGAGCAGGGACGATGCAAGAGCTGAAAAATCAGCCTCGACAGTGGTTGTCGAGGCTGTGTTGCGATTGTAGTCTAATAGTGAGTGAAGCCACTAACAAAGCTACATAGAAACGAGTTGGCTGTGGGAGCAACACGTCCAGAGAGTGCATAGCCTTTGAAAGGGTCCAAGGGACTCATGGAGCACGTTACCGGACTCTCGTGAGAAAGCCTTTGAGCTTTGATGTCCAAAGACCTTGGAGAAGATGTGGGAGGAAGAAGGATGGGGCGGTGAATTTCTTGGAAGAGGATCTGGATGTGGAGAGAGGGGGCTTGAAAGTTCGGAGGCCTGTCCACCGTGGATTGGAGTGGTTTTTTTCGGTCAAAGCCTGTAGCTTGAGTTCTGAGAGGTAAGTTCACTGTTGCTTGGTGGTGCCTTGGCTTCTAGGTATTCGCATGTACTTCCCAAATGACAGCGCTGGTACTGGAGTTCCTATCGGGTCTTCATCTTTATTCAGGAAGAGCACTTGTCCTTTCTTGAAATCGAATTTCGGGTCGATGTATTCTCTCTTCAGAGCGGTGAGGTCTACGTATTGTTCCACGGTCTCGTGGTGGACAAACATAGGGTGAGGAAAGGCAGGGAAGGTCTTGAGCTGGTTGATGATCCGGTTGCATTCTAAGGCAATGACTATTCTTGTGCTGCTATTACCGTTGGATTCGCCGTCATGATGGAGGTAGAGGCCAAAATATGTTTTTTTCTTGCTTGATCTGCATGGGTTTGGATCGAAATCTGGTGCCACGTATGTAATGTTCTGTGCCACTTCAGCTGGATCCAGTGGTGGTTCCAATGGTGCTGGTGCTGATTCTGGTTCTGATTCTGATTCTACTTGCTGACGTTTTGCTTTCCTTTTCGCCTGAATCACCCGCCTGTTGACGATAGGTGTTGAGGTTTTCAATGGTTATTGGGTTGACTGGTCTGTCGTGGAGGTGGTCTGGGTGGGTATTGATGCCTGGGTAACTGGTGTTGCTGATACTGGTGCTGGGTTCGTCTCCGGTGGGGGTAGTAGTGGTATGGCTTCGGTTGTTGGTGGTGTTGGAAGCAGGTCTGTTTGGGTTGAAGCAGTTGTTTGGGCTGACGTAGGTACGCTTGGATAGACATTGTAGGTAGATTGTTTTGGGCGAGCAGCCTGTTCAATATTTTCACATAATTGCCGACGTCCGTTCCTGCCGCCTTCTCAGCTACACTGATCAGGGATGGGATGAGAGTTTTGTTGGCGACTGACACCGCTGATTGGTTGGCTGGCTGAGCTGCAGTCGCCTTTATGCTGTGTCCCCAGTGAGGGGGGGGGGGTGTTTGGCCTGGTGTGGACGTCTGTGTAGCAGAAGCAGAAGTGTTGGTGGAGCACTGGAAACTACGTAGCCTGGATATTGAAGCTCGCCGGCTGATTGGTTGTTGGGTTGACAATTGCTGTTTTCTTGATTTCTTCTAGTCGTACTTGGCAGTCCATGGAAACGGTGATGTAAGCTCCTCCACAATTGAGACACAATTTGTTGGGTGATTGACAGGTTTTGAAGTGATGGTCCTGGGTGCAGATGCTGCATTTTGCCTCTTCTTGAGGGCAGTTCTTGGTCTCGTGGTCATATTTATAACATTTAAAACATTGCCGTACAATGTAGTAACGCTCCTTCTTGACAGTGTCAGGTGTAATAGAAATGTCCAAGCATCTGAATCCGTTTTCCACAGCCTGGGTCGCTGCAGCACCAGTTGTGAAGGTTACCTCGATGGTAAGCCTTGGGCTGTCGTTGTTCTTGATGACTTTGACTTTAGCTGCAGTCAGAGCAGGGTTCCTGGAGTTGATGCTTTCAAGTATGGTGTCAGGGTCCTGGGTGGCAATGTAGACACTCGTATGACTGACGAAGATGGTTCGTTCAGCCAAGTAGCGTCGGGTTGGAGTGATGATCAGGTTGGAGTTACGAAGGGCGTCCTGGTGTTCTGGTGCAAGCAGTTGCTCCAGAGCTTCCTCGCTTGAATAGAGAAGAACAGCGCCGTCGGCATCGTCTCGGATGTCCAATGGAGCTGCATTCGTGATGTCGACGATTTTCCTTAGTAATTGGGGCTCGGTGTATCTTATTTCGTCACGAAACCTGACCTTGATGCGGTAGATCATGATGAGCCCAGTGCACAGAACTCTCCGCTGAGAGAACCTTTCCTATTTCTGAAGTGGGGAATTTAGTGGACATCCACCGAGTTAACCTACTACTAGAAGTCAAAAGGGTGCTCATGCCATCGTAGGACATCCGGTGAGAGAATGACGTCTGACAGCAGCTGAAACAGTACGGAGTAGAGTTTGGCCAGGAGCAAGCATAAATTCTATGTCCGGACTGACAGTTCTGCTGTTCAGCTAAGTAAAACCCTATCATTTCCCTTTGAGGCTAGATGTTTCTTAGAAAACTAGTAGGATTCATTATTATGATTATGGGTGTTAGGATCTATTGTGTGTTGTTGATATACTGTGTTTTGATTATTTATACTATGACAATATTCTAATTGGCGCTGTAGCTTAATAATGGTTATAAGTTTAGACGTTGAGTTCAAAAGAATATAGGATAAGAGTAACTTTTGTAGAAAATTTTCGTACCAAGTTAATTAAAATGTAATTACTTTATATTTAATTAAATGCACACAAAGAAATATATTTGTTGCTGTGTATAATTCTTAAATTAATTGTAAAATCAAAATGTTAGTAGAAACGTGAAGAATAAAGATTTATTCCTCTACGTTATGAAGAAAAAGTGACTGCCGCGTACTAATTAATATTAAATCATTAAACATATTAACGTATGTTTAAAACTTAATGTGTTCATTCCGAGGACTGGATTCACTATTAATTAAAGCTATAAATTACAATCGAGTTTATTTCAAAGAAAGTAAAATTTAAACTCTTTCCTTCTGAGAATATGAATAAAATTGTATGGACGAATGAACGCTCCCTGCCAGAGGAGGAGGAGGACTCGACGCCATTGCACTTGACCCAGACAAGACAGGTGCTGGTTTCTTTTGCAAATGATCAAGGTTTTTATGGAATACACCGCTGAACGACCTCATTTACAAAAAGGGAAGTGCCTTGCCCGTTGCCCATTTCTGATATAGTGATAGTCAATGGCCATTCTTATTTTCTAGTCTGACTCTGTTACAAGGTCTGAAGACCAGCCATAAGGGGTAAGCATTCCCGATAATAAATAACCCTAATTTGTGATTCAATAATTAAATAAATTTGGTGTTCATTGCTACAATGTAAATTGTTGGCAAGCTGGATTCCAGAGAGTGAGGAAAATGGCGCTTAGGTGCAACTAGCGAAGTAACGCCATAAGTCCTTTGCCGATGAGTCGAGGAAACGGGCCCATGGGACGCGTTCCAGCCCAAGCTTCAGCTTCTAGCTTAGCTAAGCTGATGTTTCCTTATATTATTAGAAACTATTAAGCTTATTCAATTAAAATAATTTAAATTCTTATCTTAACTAACTTAATTTTATTTTAGTTTAGTTATTTATAATTTCTGACTATAACCCTCCTCCCCAAGTATATGAAGAATTACTGGGCAGAGCTGGGAAATACAGTCCACTGCTTTAAATAAAATAAACTTAAATTTTAATTGAATAAATAATTACCAAAATTGATAACTCGTCAAATAAAATAAAATAATAACGGATCCCACATGTAAAACTACCCCACATATTTAT
The DNA here is from genome assembly GCA_020271785.1 of Procambarus virginalis. Taxonomy (NCBI): domain Eukaryota; kingdom Metazoa; phylum Arthropoda; class Malacostraca; order Decapoda; family Cambaridae; genus Procambarus; species Procambarus virginalis. The sequence goes on from WNGS01003388.1 coordinate 1,942,122, forward strand.
TGTCCTTCGTGCCTAGACGGTGTTTTACTCCACGACCTCGACCATTCATAAGAATTATTCAAATTAAACAAATAATTTAGCTAGTCGAAATTAGACGGCTTATAATCAACTTGAACTTAGTAGCGTCATCAAAATCTCAACAAACAAATCGGAGTGCATTGAAACTATTAAACAACTACGGCAGTATTATTTACTCCGAACTTCGGCACAGGGAATAACTGATAAGATAAAATTACGGCATTTTACTTGCTGCTAATAAATTTAGCGCGTAGAATGCGCGCCGCTCACAACAATAGCGTCACTTTCGTAGAATTTTATCCACTCACATTGATGATACCTGGTAACCTTTGTTGTTTATTTTTGCGAAGAAGTAGAAAGTAAACTAATAAATACCATCAAATATTATCATATAATGGTGAGATGCTGCTAAATTAGGTAAATTTACATATTATCTAAATATGAGAATTATTAAACTTTAAAATAAAAAAAAATAAAAAAAAAATAAAAAAAAATTAATTGCACTTTGTCCATGTGCACAATTATATAATTACTACTAGTTAGTGCCATCCCACGTAGGGTAAGATAAGTTACCATTGACTAGGCTTGTACTAATATTGTACAACTAGCCACATTTATTCACTTATTGTGAACCCTTATTATTATAAGAAGCCCTTATTTGGGTTTGGGTAGTTTAGGGTACTTAACTGTAGGGTTCTTTATTACTTAACTTAGTTTAGGGTACTTTATACTTAACACGAGTTGTGATTAGTGCGAGTAATTACTATATTAGCCATTATATATTTAACTTCATATATAATAGCCCACCTTCCTGTTTTTTAGCACTTATAGTAATAGATCTCCGTATTGAGGGGCATATCACATCCCAATAAAAGTTTTTCAATTCTTATGATTTTTTTACAGAATATAACTGCTAAGCCCTCTTACTAACAGAAATTTCAGCCGCGTAAAAAATATTTACTATAACAATATAAAAAAAATGTGTTTTAAATCAAATGGCACATTTTCAAAAAATAGTAACAATAGAAATCCAATTTTGTTTATCTCTAATGCACTTGGATATCGTATTGGCATCTAATTTTGAATTAGTTTACTTTATTTATATTCTATTATGTCTAGTTGTAGTAAAAATATTTATTTTCCACCTTCTCCCACCAAATTGTGCAAATTACGCCTTTGACAATTTCTAACTTTGAGATTTCTACATTAATTAAAAAATGTGAAACAGTATTGTGGAGCTAAGTACTTTGCATATATATTGTAATTGATGTGAATCGCTTGGAAATTGCGCAAGTACATAGACCATGAAGCTGGAAAAAATGTTATGGTAAAAGATAAAAAGTCAATATTCCTGCAATATTTCGGGACACTTGTAATTTATATATATTCTTGTAAATATGTATACCTGTTGCTTGGGATATGTATTTCATCGTGTAAAAGTGTCAACCATATAGCTGTTTTACGAACTAAGGAAAAAGATTTATCTGCCCCCAAACAATTATTTTGCATAGATTTCTAACGTTTTATACGTAAATTCGCAAATATACATTTAATTTGCAGTTGCTTTATATCATTTAACGTTATCAGTCCTCATATATATCACTGCCATATAATTGCAACTCGCTTTCATGTATTTATAAATATTTATTTTGGTAAGAATATCTTGCTACATGCGTAATTATTTAAATTTCACTCCACAATACATATGGAATACAAAGAACAATTACAGTAAATACAATACTATGCATGAAAATCAATAATGTGAGACTGTGAGACACAGTTGGTGAGTGAGCACCAAGACAGTGAGGGACTCAGGTGGTGCATAAGCAGAAAGTGAATATAATTGTGGCACAGTAGCCAGGCAGAGTGAAGGCCAACTCAGTGCACGGTTGTGGATGATATGATACAGAAATGATAAAGAAATGTTAATAAATTTGAACACTAACTAGTAATAATATGAATAAAACATCAGTAATATATAATAAATTATATTGCCAGACCTCAGAAAACGCGGCATCGTAAAGTGACGCAACGCCCACTCAGTGACTGGCAAATCCACACAGGACCTAGATTCACGAAGCTCCATGTATTTCCTCGTAAGTAGGTTTGCTACGAGGGTTCCTAAGTATGCCCTAAGAAGATGCTTAGGTGCAATTCACGTAGGTCCACTTAGGAAGATATTTGGGTTCTGGGTCTGGTTCACCTGCGTGCCAATAGAGGTCACTACTGTGTTTCGTTCGACCAATCAGAGAGCAGGCAACATTCTTCATATTGAAAATTTAGCGCTGGCTTATCGGAGCTCTATTGCCTCCTATTTACGTCGAATTTTCTTATAAAATTAGTATATTTCGAAGTACAACTATGTTTTTTCAACTACTACAGCCAGCACCGACATTGTAGTAAATAAATATGTTGCATTTGTTGTTTACCTACGTAATTCTAAGAGATACTGTGTAGCTGTCCTTGTTGCTCGGAAGATGTGCTGACAGTTATTGTATATATTTACTGAATTTACCCAAGGGCCACTAACTATCTGGTGGCCTCGAAGAGGACAAAAAGCCGGCGGGGATGTTAAAGGGCCCCCCAATTGCCTTAATTATATTTTTTAGCTGGAATTTGGCATTTACGGCTTCAGTGGGTAGGCGGTTCCATGGGTTTATAAACCTCTTGGTGGAAAAAACATCTGTTTTCAGTCCTACTTGAGAGAACATACTCTCCAACACTATATCTGTGATTGCCCTGTTATCAGTGACTTCATACCAAATGGTATGAGGTACTTTGAGCTCTGTAATTACTTCATACACTCAGGAATATTGTAAGATATTCTTGTGCTGCACCCAGATTTTGCCAGTGGAGGCTAATAGATCAGTCTTAAGTATTTTGTTCTCTCCTGATTCCATGTATGACTGGTCATCCTGTGAGGTGAGGATGTTGGATGAGCTTGTAGCTGGTTTTTGATCTACACTGTGTGGTCCTTCATACAGAATAGGGAAGCAGCACATTGCTGTGTATACCTAAACATGTTAAAAAATACATTGTTTGAGGCGAGTCTTGTAGAAACTGGTAAGAGTAATTATAATATAATGTTTCCATGATTCAGTGCTTACCTCTTGTGAAAATCGTGAAGAGTTGTTTAGTTAGAGTTGATTTGTTTTTTGTATTGAGGCTGGTATTTTGTACCATGATTCCATGTATGTCTAACCATCCTTTGAGATGGGAGTATTAGATAAACTTATAGCTAGTGTTTTATCTTCACTGTGTAATATTCCATATAGAATAGGGTAGCAGCACATTGCTGTGTATACCTAATCTTCTTAATAAAAAATCAGTGATAAAGACTTTAAATTATAGTTTGTATTATTACAAGTACTATTATCCTTATTAAATCATGTTAACCATGGATCATTAAGATCTCATGTTGATATGTAATAGTCATATTTCTTTTAAACTGCTAATCCATGCTAATCATTTTGAATCATTCATTAAATTGTGCATTATGTCTCAATTTTTCACTTCCTTGGATATACTGTACAGTACAAAAAGATAGGATAAAAATAAACCAGTAATATTTCTTTCATTATATTTTTTATTTAAATAACTGCATCAATATTTTTACAGATGACAGGATTTGTTTTACCATACAGGTGCATTATTTGTTAAAAAAAAAATGGTTTATTGTTACACACAATGGTGCTACATAGCCTTCCCAGCTTGGTGCCTTTAATACTTACTTACTGATTAATAAATAAATAATAATAAATAAATTTTATTCAGGAAAAGTACATACAGTTGATTTACAAACATAATGTTGGATTTATAGACAGAGCTAGTACATACAATACCTAAAGCCACTAATACTCATAGCATTTCGGGCAAGTAGGTTGGGAAAACATTAGACAAAAGGTAATAGTAATCGGGATTAGGTATAAATTGTGTTGAAAGAAGGAATAAAAAAAGGGGGGGGGGTAACATAGCAGAAATCAGCAATTGTACACGTTGGTGAACAGCATTGTTTAAAAATAGCAAGACATGGTTGACATTTAGGGGGTAAGGTAGGTTACATGGAGTTAATTAGGTAGTACTTGGTTTTACTCTTAACTGGTTGAGAGAGGTACAGCCTTTGACATGATTTGGGAGGTCATTCCACATTCTGGGTCCCTTGATTTGTAGAACACTTCTAGTTTGGTTACACATAGCCAAAGTGTGTAACAAAGAGGTCTTGGACTCAAATTTGTTCCATGCTAAATGTAGAGGAATCAGCTGAGTATTTCTCAAATAAAATAAGTTGCCTCAGTTATAAGGTAAATAAAATAAGCATTTCTCAAATAAGTAGCTGCCTCACCTCACTGCCTTACTGCTACATAGCCTTCCCGGCATGGTGCCTTCTTTTGGTAATTACTTATTCCACACCCCAAGTTGTGTAACAGGAAGAGGTCTTGGACTCCTACTTCCCTCTTTCTTTTTTAATAGTTCATATTGTCATAATTATAGCTTTAAGTATTCAATGAATAAAGTTTTTGACATTTTTACCCTTCTCCTTACTTTACATCATTTGTGCAGCATATTTTTATTTTATGTCTCACCCAGATTTAATTTCAAAATAAAACCAAACTAAATAAATTAGAAATGGGTATGTATAGCTAAGATACACCCTTACTACTAGGTGAACAGGGGCATTTGGTGATAGTAAATGATCCCATCAGGCAGGGCTCATCACCTTCTCTCATATTTCATGTTCACCAGTGTTTATTTTCTTAATAACTACGGGTATAATAACTTGCTATTATAAAACTAATTCTACTATCATAAAAGACATATTTACTTTAAGGTGCAAGCAGAGAATCCATATATAACTAACACGAAGGAGTCCTCTTCACGAGATTCGCCAACTATAATATTTTGTCCATGTTCCAAAATCTTAAAATCGATCCCAGTGTTATGTAGTAGAGAAAAATTGAATTATATCCTGTTTACGTAAAGCTACGAGTGGTCGACACCGCACTTAGATTCCGGACCAAACTTACGAAGGTTTTTCGACTTAGTGTAGCTACCTGAATACTGACGTAGCCGCCACGAAGGCGCTAAGAAGGAAAACATTCGTAGCTAAGAAGAAAAACCTTCGTAAGTACCTTCGTGAATCTGGCCCCAGAGCTCTTCTTCAATATTAGCTGGCTGATCCCTCCTCTGGTTGTGATGCCAACTACCAATAATGTTTAAATGTAAAAAAAATCGTTAATTTCACAAACATTGCGAGGTTTGGAAGAAAATTACACATTGATACTGGGACATGTGATGCACATCGTCATTTTTTATGTGGAGCGAGTGCTTATATTTCTTAGAACTTTGTTAATATTCTTGATCAAAATAAAATACACATGCACACCATGGTGTTGCCCGAAGCCAGCATATTTTTCTTCGTATTTAGAAAAAATTGTCGAATATTTTTTATATTATGCACCCTTATAGTAAAGATGAGGACCATAGTAAATATATATGACATAATGGACAATTAGAAAGTAGAAAACGTTACTCTTGAATTTGGACAAACCAGAAAGGGTTTTGTATTTATTGCATAGACAACCTAAACTAACCTAACATAACCTTCCTTGGCTTAATACACGCTATCTGATGCCTAATATAGAACATATATGGGCTATACTAGGTATAGGAATATTTAAGTTTGTTTTTAGCTTCATTGTTTCGGACTATAAAGTGAATATTTCCAAATTCAACTATCTAATTGTCTTTTACATCAATGTTTGTACTATGGTGCACAAAGCTATACAACATACTATCTAAACAGGAGGATAGGTTTCTTCCAAGAACCCTAGAGGAGACAAGCAGGGGATGGAAGAGAGGGGCGAGGATGCAGAAATCTTGAGCGAGGAACTGGAGACAAGTCGAAGAGTTGCGAAAAAGGTCAGTGGCCCAACCTCCGTGGATAAGACTTGCAGCTGAGTTTGTGATGTGGAAGGGTGGAATTCGCGTGGTTGTTCGCTATTGTGTCTTGCAGGAGGCAGGGCTTCTCTTCGCGGATCTGGTGGAGTTTCACGTTACTACATTACGACGACGGTCTTTTTTTTCCGGCTTGGATCGTCAGTCTTCTTCTTCTTCCCGGGCTTCCTGGCCAGTCCGTTGGTCTTGCTATGCGTTCACATGGTGAAGCTGTCGTTGGAGATAGTGTCCAGAAGAAAATCTTCGGTTGAGTAGGGGTGCCTCCGTAGAGGAGATGGTGCTCCAACCAAGACTTCCTCATCCAATGAGTCGGCTGACTTAAAAGCAGACGTTTTTGGATCTTGAGGGATGAGTTCTTGCTTGTTGAGTCTCTGCAGGTCCTTCAGCAGATGTAGATTGTTCAGAGGGTGCACACATGAGAGGTGGAACTGTGGCAGTAGTCGATGGATGAGGAGGAGGCTTTGACGTCTGGGTGGCTTGTTATACATTTGCAGCAAGAGCGGGCGTTGCAGCTGTTGACTGTAAGTCTGTAAGCACGTTGGCACTCACACTGATGTCCGAGACCGTATCCGGATCTTGAGAACGGGAGGTAATGATTCCATCGGGCTGGGTAGCTTTGATTAATTCATACCCGAGCCACACTTGAAGAGTCTTCTCAAGGCATGTACAAAGGAAGCTCCTTTCATCAGTCCGCAAGGGGACATGTATCTACAAATATATGTAGTGATTGCATCCAAAGAGGCTCTTATTCCTGTGGCCCGTGCTCCCCGCAGTAAGTCAATGAATTCCTTTGGAGACTTCAGGCTAAAAGTAATAGGTACATAAGAAGTCAGCAGGCAATTTAGTCGCTTAGCTAGTCTGTACCTGGCTGATGATTGGCCGAAGTGAGTTACCTGGCTTGTGGGTCTTGATATACCCATATCCGTAACCATGCACACACCCACATACAGACTGGCTAAGCATCTCAACTGGCTGCTGACTCCTTATGTGCCTTGTGCTTTTAGCCTGAAGTCTCCAAAAGAATTCCTTGACGTACTGTTGAGAGCACTCGGCCTAATAGGTCTAGTGATTTTCTTAATTTTCAAACAAAAAGTGTCCAATTGTTTTATTTTAATTATTATTAGTTTATTATATTAAGAATATAAATTATTGACTTAGTTATGTTAGTTTAGGTTAGGTTAAGATAGGTTAGGTAGGGTAGTTTAGCTTCGGATATATATCTACGTTAGTTTTAACACAAACCTTACAGCATGAATGCATACATAATGAAATGGAGAGCTTTATCATTGCATTAAAATAAATTAGATATATAAATTCAGGAAAACTTGGCTTATTAGGCAAATGGGACCTTGCATAGTAGGCAGAGTTCTGCATTATGGCTACTAGGTACAACATATATATAAATAAATAATTAAATAAACAAATATATATATATATATATATATATATATATATATATATATATATATATATATATATATGTGTAATATATATATATATATATATATATATATATATATATATATATATATATATATATATATATATATATATATATATATATATATATATATATATATATATGAAAATGAAAACTCACACCCCAGAAGTGACTCGAACCCACACTCCCAGGAGCAACGCAACTGGTATCTACAGGACGCCTTAATCCGCTTGACCATCACGACCGGACATAAAGAAGTGATAGCCGAAGCTATTTGAACCACTTCCCCGCCGGCACTCGGATGGTAATCATAGGCATAGCATTTTATCAAATCACCTCATTCTTTGGGGCACACGTGAGGAACACAAAAGAGAACAAGCCTGAATGGTCCCCAGGACTATATGCGAATGAAAACTCACACCCCAGAAGTGACTCGAACCAATACTCCCAGGAGCAACGCAACTGGTATCTACAGGACGCCTTAATCCGCTTGACCATCACGACCGGACATAAGGAAGTGATAGCCGAAGCTATTTGAACCACTTCCCCGCCGGCACTTGGATGGTAATCTTGGGCATAGCATTTTATCAAATCACCTCATTCTTTGGGGCACGCGTGAGGAACACAAATGCGAACAAGCCTGAATGGTCCCTAGGACTATATGCGAATGAAAACTCACACCCCAGAAGTGACTCGAACCCATACTCCCAGGAGCAATGCAACTGGTATCTACAGGACGCCGCAAAGTGTGCCCCAAAGAATGAGGTGATTTGTTAAAATGCTAAGCCCAAGATTACCATGCGAGTGCCGGCAGGGAAGTGGTTCAAATAGCTTCGGTTATCACTTCCTTATGTCCGGTCGTGATGGTCAAGCGGATTAAGGCGTCCTGTAGATACCAGTTGCGTTGCTCCTGGGAGTATGGGTTCGATTCACTTCTGGGGTGTGAGTTTTCATTCGCATATAGTCCTGGGGATCATTCAGGCTTGTTCGCATTTGTGTTCCTCACGTGTGCCCAAAAGAATGAGGTGGTTTGATAAAATGCTATGCCCAAGATTACCATCCGAGTGCCGGCGGGGAAGTGGTTCAAATAGCTTCGGCTATCACTTCTTTATGTCCGGTCGTGATGGTCAAGCGGATTAAGGCGTCCTGTCGATACCAGTTGCGTTGCTCCTGGGAGTATGGGTTCGAGTCACTTCTGGGGTGTGAGTTTTCATTCATATATAGTCCTGGGGACCATTCAGGCTTGTTCGCATATATATACATATATATATATATATATATATATATATATATATATATATATATATATATATATATATATATATATATATATATATATATATATATTTCCAAACAAGCCTGAATGGTCCCCAGGCATATATGCAACTGAAAACTCACACCCCAGAAGTGACTCGAACCCATACTGACAGGAGCACTTTGCAAGTACGAGTCTGAATGATGTCTATGTCCGCACCGATGTCTGCTTTGTCCTGACCAATAGGATAAAACCATGTATTTCATATTTGTCTATTGTTTCATTGCCATACACTATCTTGTCCTCGGTGAAGAAATATGCTCATATATTTGGTGGTGTCCTTATGAAACTAAAAAGCTATCCATTTCATTATGTATGAGTTAAATTTGTTTAATTTGAGTTATATCTAATGTAGATACATGACCGAACCTAACCAACCCTACCTAACCTAACCTATTTTAACCTAACCTAAACTACCATAACTAAGTCAATATTTTATGTTGTTAATATTATATAATAATAATATTTCAAATAAACCAACTGGAAACAATATTTTGAAAATAAAGAAAATAACTCGGCCTATTAGGCAAATCGGGTCTTGCATAGTAGGCCGAGAAGTGCATTCTGGCTTCTAGGTATGACATATATATACATACATATATATATATATATATATATATATATATATATATATATATATATATATATATATATATATATATATATATGTCGTACCTAGTAGCCAGAACGCACTTCTCAGCCTACTATGCAAGGCCCGATTTGCCTAATAAGCGAAGTTTTCATGAATTAATATATTTTCTCAAATTTTTTTCTTATGAAATGATAAAGCTACCCATTTCATTACGTATGAGGTCAATTTTTATTTGTTGGAGTTAAAATTAACGTAGTTATATGACCGAACCTAACCAACTCTACCTAACCTAACCTAACCTATCTTTATAGGTTAGGTTAGGTTAGGTATCCGAGAAAGTTAGGTTAGGTTAGGTTAGGTAGGTTAGGTAGTCGAAAAACAAATAATTCATGAAAACTTGGCTTATTAGGCAAATCGGGCCTTGCATAGTAGGCTGAGAAGTGCGTTCTGGCTACTAGGTACGACATATATATATATATATATATATATTTATATGCAGAAAATCCACAGAGAAATATGAAAGGAAGTGAACGTTTCGGCTTTTGAAGCCTTTGGCAACACCAGACTGACTAACGGAAGAGAGAGAGAGGATACAGGCCGACACCTGGAACCTGACCAACCCATCTCTAGGGAAAGAATTAACCAGAAACAGGTATAGCTTAGTTTTGAATGGTCAAAGAGGATTAAGCGGTCAGAGAAAAATGATGAAAGATAAAAGAAAAGCCTCATGAACACACAATATATGAATATAAAATAGTAATGAGACATAGTAAGCAACTCTATCAGAATTTTTCTTAAACTTTTGTGCAATATTATAACTTAAAAATGGATCAAGTTTGTACATACCAGTACTAACATTAAGAAGATTTGGGCACTGATTAGAGCAGACTCAATCAAATTCTGTTCCACGAAACCACCACAATTGGTAATGCTTTTCGCCCCATTCCAGTTAATATTGTGATCGCATAAACTCGTGTGCAGATACAATGCATTAGACATTTGGGTAGTTCTAATACTATAAGCATGTTGTGACAACCGCAATTGTAAGGACTTTCCTGTTTGTCCAAAGTACACAAAATCACAATCATTGCAGGGAATCGAATACACACAACCTGCTGTATCAGGGGAATTTTCTATTAAATTGGATTTGATCATACTAATAGTGAACACCAAATCTATATTAAGTTTCATAAAAATCGAACACAGTTTTTCAAGTCCACTCGCATAAGGTACCACCAATGAGTTAACAATTTCTGGTTTCGCCTTGGGGATGTGAGTTGCGGGACATTAGATAACGGGGCTCTCGCTCTGCTGAACAACCAGCTGTGGTAAGGCTTCTCTTAATATGTCATTGACCTCGCCGTGTCTTGCATGCCATCCTCCTGTCCTTTGGCAGAGAAGGCCATGCTGTCCGTACCTGTCGGCCTCTGCCTCGCCTTAAATACACCTGTATTCGGTGTGGATTGGGGCAGCGAGGCGGAGAGCCACGGCAATTCGGAGGACCTACGGTGTGAGACGGGTGCCGGTTGCTGACATTGGGGTTGCTAATAGGAAATCACCTGCATGGGGAGCTGCTACAGCTCTAAGTCGGACAGTGTCATGTGGTGTTGTCGCAGCTTCTAGCAAAGTCGCAGCTTCTTGGTCGGCAATGGGGCGATCCCAGCTGGATTGCTTATGGGCTTCAGAAGGCGGTGGTTGGGGTGCTGGTCCTGCAAGAGAAACCCATTTGGTTGTGCAGTCTGTGAAGCTGGGATCATGTACCCCTGCCTGTTGAACTAGGTGCTCAGGTAGGATTTCCTTCACCAAGTTGTCAGACCCCACTGAAGAGGACAGAAACGCTGATACCGCAATTTGTGTCACTGTGGGCTCATTGGCCGAGGCCCCCGAGTCTGAGAGGAAGGCAGGCCTGTTTCCACTGTGAGTCGCTGAGGGAACGATTGAGGGCTTTTTCTAGTGTTGATTTCAGCAAGCTGTCGTACTCTTCTAATTTAATATTGTTGAAAGATGGCGAACATCTTAGAAAGTAGGTCAGCCTGGGGAGGGACAAGCATCTGGTGATGAGGTAAAGTGCATCATGAACATCGATGTCTTCAATCCTCTCGTTCATCCTCTTCAGGTCAGTGATCTTGTTACCAAGGAACTCGTCGATGGCATTCCTTCCAAGAGGAGCACCTAGGAGTATGCTGTCCTCAGGGTTGGTTGTATGAATGTCAGGCAAAACAACCTTTATTTGCTCTATTATGTGCTAGACTCGTACTCATATTGAGAATATAATAGACTCGTACTCATATTGACACGGACACGCATATTGACAAAGACACTCATACTGATACATACGTACAGAGACGCATACTGACACAGACACACATACTTTCACTGACATACATACTGACACAGACCACACATTCTGACAAAGACCGCATACTGATGCAGACACTGATACTGACACCGAGAGGCATATTGAGGGCAGAGACGATGTTGACACAGAGATGCATACTCACACAGACACGCATACTGAGACACACACGCATACTGACACTGATACGCAAACTAATGTTACGACCCTTGTGATGGTTCCTCTGCTTTTGCTGAGTAATAATATATATAATAATGCGGTCTTGCCTACTACAAATGTCTAGGGTAAATAAATCAACTGCTTATTCAGCAAAGCNAGAGTAAGGTAAGGTAGAGTAAGGTAAGGTAAGGTAAAGTAAGGCAAAGTAATCAACAGGCACTTTGTGCAACATATTTCCCATTAGTTACTAGTCTAGTCGTACATGTTTCTCAATCAGTTGGTAGCCTTTTCCTACAAAATTTATCTATCAGTTGCTAACTTTTTCATAAGTATTTTCCCTGAACACGAACCAGCAACCGATTTTATTGTGATCACTTCTTTCTGATGTCAGTGCCCCGAGTCTGAATAAATACAGCAGCGATGGAGCTGTGTGCTGCACACCCAACTCCCACTGAACCTAGGTGTAGCTGCTGGAGACACACTAGGGCCTCTCACACCTACACTGAACCCAGGTGTAGCTACTGGAGACACACCAGGCCCCTCACACCCACACTGAACCCAGGTGTAGCTGCTGGAGACACACCAGGCCCCTCACACCCGCACTGAACCCAGGTGTAGCTGCTGGAGACACACCAGGCCCCTCACACCCGCACTGAACCCAGGTGTAGCTGCTGGAGACACTTTAGGGCCCCTCACACTCGCCCTGAACCCAGGTGTAGATACTGGAGACACACTAGGGCCCCTCACACCCGTACTGAACCCAGGTGTAGCTACTGGAGACACACTAGGGCCCCTCACACCCGCACTGAACCCAGGTGTAGCTACTGGAGACACACTAGGGCCCCTCACACCCGTACTGAACCCAGGTGTAGCTACTGGAGACACACTAGGGCCCCTCACACCCGCACTGAACATAGGTGTAGCTACTGGAGACACACCAGGTCCCCTCACATCTACATTGTACCCAGGTGTAGCTACTGGAGACACACTAGGACCCCTCACACCCGTCCGGAACCAAGGTGTAGCTGCTAGAGACGCACAAGGGGCCCCCTCACACTCGCACTGAACCCAGGTATAGCTGCATGAGCCACAACTGGGGCCCTCCCAACCGTATTGAACCAAGGTGTAGCTGTTGGAGACACATCCGGCCTCTTCACACCCGCAACGAACCCAGGTGTAGCTGCTGGAGACACACCAGGACCCCCTCACACCCGGAGTTAACCAATGGGGGTAGCTTCTGGAGCCACACCAGGGATCCTCACACCCGCAATGAATCAGGCGTAGCTACTGGAGACACACTAGGGCCCCTCACACCCGCTCTGCACCCCAAGAGTAGTTGCTGAAGACATACAAGAGTCCTTCACACCCACAATGAACCCAGTTTTGCTGCTGGTGACTCACTAGGGCCCATTACACCCGCAATGAACCCAGGAATCGCTGCTGGAAACACACTAGGGTCCCCTTAAACCCGGACTGAACCCAGGTGTAGCTGTTGGAGACACACCTGGGACCCTCACCCCCGCAATGAACCCAGGGGTAGCTGCTAGTGACACACTAGGTCCCCTCACGCCCACAATAAACCCATGGGTAGCTGCCGCAGCTACGCTTGTGACCCTCACACCCGCACTGAACCCAGGTGTAGCTGCTGACGACACACTAGGGCCCTCCCTCTCACCCAGGTGTAGCTGCTGCAGACACAATAGGATCCCTTAAACCCGCACTGAACCCAGGTGTAACTGCATGAGCCACACCAGGGCCCCCCCAACACCCCGCACTGAACCCATGAGTAGCTTCTGGAGACACACTAAGGCCCCCTCACACCAGCACTGAACCCAGGTGTTACTGCTGGAGACACACCACGGCCCCCCCCCACACCCCGCACTGAACCCAGGAGTAGCTGCTGGAGACACACTAAGGCCCCTCACACCAGCGCTGAACCCAGGTGTTGCTGCATGAGCAACACCAGGGACCCTCCCAAACCGTACAAAACCTAAGGGTAGCTGCTGAAGACGCACTACGATTCCCCTCACTCCCGCACTGAACCTAGATATAGATGCAGCAGGAGACACACCAGGACCCCTCACACCCGCACGTAACCCAGCTGTAGTTGCTGGAGCCACACCAAGGGCACCCCCCTTGGTGTGGCTCCCTCATACCCACACTGACGCCAGGTGCAAGGTGTAGCTGCTGGAGACACACCAGGGCCTCTGACACCCACACTTAACCAAGGAGTAGCTGGTGGATACACACCAGGGCGCGTTACACAGTGTTTGTATCCAACGACTCTTTATACAATTATTACTCACGAGGAGGTTATGATAAAGTATGTCTCATCCTCTCTTCCTGCTGCTTCGTGGAGTGACAGGAAACTCTCTGTTCTAGAATCAGTTTCCTCGAATTTCACAGAATTATTTTCACATAATTATGGTCAATATATGTCCATTTCGAATAAGTAATTTTTCTTATATGTATATATCATATAAATATATTTCCCTTTAGAAATATTTCAAATAAGTATATTCCATTTATATTTTGCATAGGTATGTTTCACATTGGTACGTTCTGTTTAAGCATATTTCACGTACGAACATTTCTCAAATGAATATTCAAATTGATATAGTTTGCATGGCAATTACAAATGTATATTCCACAAAGGTACATTTCATATATGTGTACTTCACATAAATATTTCACACAGTTATGTATCATACATAAATAAAACACAGGTATATTTCAAAGGAATATTTCACATACATATAGGTGTATTTTACTAATGTATGCTTTGGAGAGAATTTTTTCACCTAGGTATGTTTCACTTTGATATTTTTCAAGTAGGTATATATAAAATAAGCATATATGAAAGGTATATTTCTTATAGGAATTATATTTCAAGTCGATATATTTCTGTTAAATATATATATTACATAGGTAGGTGTATATATATATATATATATATATATATATATATATATATATATATATATATATATATATATATTGACTTCAGTGCTACTCAAGCAGGAGGAGCTGCCAATCACCGGGAAGCGGCCAAGTCACGTAAATACAGAGACCTTGAGCACCACTACAATTTTGTCCCCATTGCCTCAGAGACACTTGGTGCCTGGGGTAAAAGTGCTGCTAGCTTTTTGAAGGAGTTGGGGTCTAAGCTAATCGAAACAACTAGAGACCCTAGGGCTGCCAGTTTTCTTTTTCAGCGCCTTAGTGTGGCAATCCAGAGAGGAAATGCTCACTGCATCCATGGTTCCTGCCCGCCATCTGAGGAGCTTGAGGAGTTATTCAACTTGTGACAAGCAGCCTTGTACCCTGCATGTAATCAATATTGTAACTTTTTTTGTGTAATGCCATTTTCAAATAAAATTAGATAAATATACACAAAAAAAAAAAAAAAAAAAAAAAAAAAAAAATTATATATATATATATATATATATATATATATATATATATATATATATATATATATATATATATATATATATATATATATATATATATATATATATATATATATATATATATATATATATATATATATATATATAGTATATTTCGGTAGCAGTCTTTCTTGTAAACATATGCTGTTAAATATGACCGAAAAAGTAAGATAATTATTCTAACACGAATTTTCTCAATATTCTGTGACGGGAATGTGTAGATGGTAATGCAGTCCTCACTTTGGCTGATGTTAAGGCCTAATCACATTTAGAGAAAAAAAAAAAAAAATGTTGACTGCTTGGCTTGTTTGCTGTGGTAAGTGAGAGGAGGGAACACGTAAAACAAATCGTATAAAAAATGAAACTTTAATTTACTTTAAACACAAATAAAAATAAAGACAAGTCCCATGGCAATGTACAGTGCAATCAAAAAACAGAGATAAATGTAAGAACACAATATAAAATAAAATAGTGCTACGTTACACAAAATAGTAAATGTTGCTGAGAATATTTGCTTTGGCTGAGACCTCCCTTAGTATACAGAGCCAGAGAGAGATATGGCAGAGAGAGATGTCAACTCTTAGAGCACTAGGACATTCTGAAGTCCACAGCTCGTGCGTGTCTATTTATATGGGGGTGCAGATGGTGCTGGCGTCGAGGACAGTCGTTGATCCACCAATCGGGAAGAGCGCTGGCTGGAGTGGTAGTCTGGTGGTTGACGACGGTGGTGAGCCGGCAGGAGGGAGTGTGGAGTGGAGCGAGTTTAGGGTACATTTTACCCCCTGGTCAAAACGTTTTGTGCTACTGATATACGTATCTTGAAGGTAGCATTTTATTGTTGTATGTATATAGGTAACTTTATGTAGGGAAGAGCAGGCTCAATCTCTCTTGAAAGAGATTACCGTCACAGCTCTCCCCCGAAGCCTGCTCTTACGGGTCAAGTTACTTCTTCAGATGATAGAGTGGTATGTGTAGCTGTCTCTACCTCACAGACTCTAGAGAGGGCGTCTGCTATGATGTTGTCAGAACCCTTGATGTAGAAGATCTCCAGGTTGAAATTCTGCAGATACAAAGCCCATCGTAGAAGTCGTTGATTGTTGAATTGGGCTGGCTGCAGGAAGCGTAGGGGATTGTGGTCCGAGTAGATGGTGGTAGACTGAGTACTTTGTAGGTAAGTTTCAAAGTGCTGTAAGTTCAGGACGATGGAGAGAAGTTCCTTTTTGATATTGCTGTAGTTCTTCTGGTGAGGCTTCAACTTGTAGCTATATTAGCTAACAGGAAGAACCTCCTCGCCTCGTTGTTGCATTAGGACGCCCCCGATGCCAGTGCCACTTGCATCGACATAGAGGATGAAAGGCTTCGTGATATCTGGCGAGGCGAGAATGGGATTAGAACAGAGCAGAGATTTTAGTTGTTCAAAAGCATGGTTTGCTGAATGGTCCAATGATACCGTTGCTTGGGGCTGGTTAAAGTCATCAATGGTGTCGCTACCGTACTAAAATTCTTCACAAACCTACGGTAGTAGGAGGCAAGACCAAGGACGCGCAGGAGCTTCTTCCTGGTGGTAGGCTGTGGGAAATGCTGGATGGCTTGAGTGTGTATGTTAACAGAGCTAGGCTGCCACTCCCTATCACATGACCAAGATAACGCACTTTACCTTTAGCAAAGGTGGACTTGCCCAAGTTGATGGTGAGGCGGCTGTCAGGAGCTTGGCGAACAATCGTTGCAGCTGGACCAGATGTTCGTTCCAGGTGTTAGTTTCCACAACGATATCATCCAAGTAGGCGTACGTGTGATCTAAGCCATGGATGACGCGGCTGACAGCTCGCTGGAAGGTGGCCGGGGCATTACATACTCCAAATGGAAGAAGTTCATATCTGTAAAGGCCAAAAGGAGTGGTGAAGGCAGATATTTCCTTAACTGCTCTGTCAAACACACTTTGTAGTATCCCTTGAGTAAGTCTAGTTGGGATAAATACCGAGCATTACCCATGGCATCAAGGATGTCATCTATTCTAGGTAATGGGTAAGCATCCTTGACAGTCACAAGATTCAACTTCCTGTAGTCGGTACACAGCCTCACTTTCCCGTGCGGGTTCGGCACCAAGATGCAGGGTGAGGCCAAGGGGACTCACAAGGGGTGGCCAGCCATGATCCAGAAGGCATTGTACTTCAGCACGCATAACTTCCTTTTTGCTCGGGCTGATTCGGTAGAAAGGTTGACAATCGGCGGGTGTAAGGGAGTAGCTGGATTTCGTGCTGAAGGACATTACACTCCTGTGGATCATCGCTTAAACNCCTTTCCAGTATTTTACAGGGGATGCTTGTCAGTGATACAGGTCTATAGTTAAGTGCCTCCTCCCTATCGCCTTTCTTGAAGATCGGCATGACATTTGCCTTCTTCCAGCAACTGGGCAATTCTCCCGACATAAGTGACTCATTAAAGATCATTGCCAGAGGCACGCTGAGGGCCTGCGCTGCTTCTCTTAGTATCCACGGTGATACTTTGTCTGGTCCTACTGCTTTAGATGCATCTAGAGTTGTCAACTGTTTCATTACCTCCTCTACTGTCACCTCTATATCTGATAGTCTTTCATCTAGGGTAACCCCTTCCAACAATGGGAGCTGCTCGGGCTCGGTAGTGAACACTCCATGGAAACTGGCATTCAGTGCCTCACAGATTTCCTTGTCACTTTCAGTATATGTCCCCTCTGCCTTCTTTAGTCTGGTCACTTGGTCGTTCACCGACATTTTTCTTCTTATATGACTGTGTAGTAGCTTAGGTTGTTTTTTCGCTTTGATTGCAATATCGTTCTCATAGTCCCTTTCCGATGTCCGTCTGATGTTAATGTAATCGTTCCTAGCTCTGTTGCATCTGATCCTGTTGTCCTCTGTCCTTTGTCTTCTGTATTTCCTCCACTCCCGCCTGCTGGCCATTTTTGCTTCCTGACACTGTCTATTAAACCATGGGTTATTATATTCCTTCTTATTTTTTCCCTTTACTGTTGGTATAAATCTCTCTTCGGCCTCTTGGCATTTCTGTATGACTAGGTCCATCATATCTTGGACTGTTTTTCCTCTAATTTCTTCCTCCCACTGCACTTCTCCCAGATAGTCCCTTATCCTCCTATAGTCCCCTTTCCTGTAGTCAACTCTCCTTTCCCAGATCTCTTGTCGCATGGTCACAAGTTTGAATTCCATCATGTAGTCAAAGACTAGGACACAATGGTCACTGGCCCCTAGAGGTATTTCATGCTCCAAATTCTCGATATCTTCTACGTTCTGGGTGAAAATCAGGTCTAATAGGCTCGGTGCATCTCCTCCTCTTTCCTTTGTGTCTTCCTTCACATGCTGTGTTAGGAAATTCCTGTCTATAACATCTACTAATTTTGCTCCCCACGTTTCGTCCCCTCCATGGGGATTCCTTGATTCCCAATTTATCTCTCCATGATTTAGGTCCCCCATGATCAGCAGCTTCGCTCTCATTCTGTGGGCTAGTGTTGCTGCCTTCTGCAGTTCATCTATGCATGCCTTGTTGTTGTCATCATACTCCTGTCTGGGTCTTCTACTCTTTGGTGGGGGATTGTAGATTACCAAGATCACAATCTTCCTCCCATCTACTGTCAAAGTTCCATGTATGAAGCTTGTGCACTCATTGGTAACCCGATTTCCCAGGTCTTCAAACTTCCATTTCCGCTTTATTAGGAGTGCCACTCCCCCTCCCTGTCTCTGTGTCCTCTCTTTTCTTATCACCTGGTACCCTTCAGGAAAGATTGCATCTGAGATCATGTCATTAATTTTAGTTTCCACAATTGCAACTATGTCAGGATTTTCCTCACTCACTCTTTCTTTTATCTCTTCTGCTTTATTAGATACCCCATCAGCATTGGTGTACCAAACCTTGAGATTCTTCATGGAAACTCCTGTACCAGAGTTCTCCCTTCCTCTGGGGATCTGGGGGGATCTGGGGGGTGTCTGGTGTGTGTGTGTGTGTGTGTGTGTGTGTGTGTGTGTGTGTGTGTGTGTGTGTGTGTGTGTGTGTGTGTGTGTGTACTCACCTAGTTGTACTCACCTAGTTGTGCTTGCGGGGGTTGAGCTCTGGCTCTTTGGTCCCGCCTCTCAACCGTCAATCAACAGGTGTACAGTTTCCTGAGCCTAATGGGCTCTATCATATCTACACTTGAAACTGTGTATGGAGTCAGCCTCCACCACATCGCTTCCTAATGCATTCCATTTGTCAACCACTCTGACACTAAAAATGTTCTTTCTAATATCTGTGTATTCACTTAGTATTCACTTAGTTGTATTTTACGGGGGTTGAGCTTTGCTCTTTCGGCCCGCCTCTCAACTGTCAATCAACTGTTTACTAACTACACTAACTACTTTTTTTTTTTTTTTTTTTTTTTTTTCCCCACACCACACACACACCCCAGGAAGCAGCCCGTGACAGCTGACTAACTCCCAGGTACCTATTTACTGCTAGGTAACAGGGGCATTCAGGGTGAAAGAAACTTTGCCCATTTGTTTCTGCCGGGTGCGGGAATCGAACCCGCGCCACAGAATTACAAGTCCTGCGCGATATCCACCAGGCTACCTGGCCCCTGTGTGTGTGTGTGTGTGTGTGTGTGTGTGTGTGTGTGTGTGTGTGTGTGTGTGTGTGTGTGTGTGTGTGTGTGTGTGTGTGTCTGTGTGTGTGTGTGTGTGAATCCTCACACACTCAAATCCAAATCAAAACAGAAACAAATCCTCAGGCAAAACAAAAGCATCCTTGTATATACGGGTAGTATTAAGGTTATCTGAACAAATGCAGATGGAATTAGAAATAAAGATGTAGCGCTACAGGAAAGGGTAGAAGAATAACAACCAGACATTATCATAATAATGGAAACAAAATTGACAAGTGTTAAAGCAAATATCACCTTCCTAGTAGGGTATAAAGTAAATAGAACAGACAGGGGGAACATGCGTGAGGTGGTTAAGACCTGCTGCCACAACTTCACAAGAGCTTCGAGGAAATAAAGTTATCAGAGGAAACAGAACAAAAAGACCTTATACTAGGAATAACAACAGTAGGAAAGGTAGAAATAGTTAAAGAGGTGATTTAGAATCCCTGATCAAGAAATAGATTGCTTAAGATATGGCAAATGCAACTAGAAATGAATAAAGGTACTGGGAAAAAAACAGCCACAGTGACAAAGGGAGCAAGGGTTAAAATACACTATTACGAGATTGTAATCACAGGGAAATAAGCTGCATAAATAAAATCTCCCGCCGGGGTGACGAAGCATGAAGAGCAAAACTAGTAGTCAAAATATACAAATACTTACTGAAGCAATACACAGGGGAGTTAGCTCATCTTTTAATTCATGACCAACTTTTCTTTGCTTTATGTCGGCACTTCCACAAGGACAATATAGCTGAATTTATATACATAAATAGGTCTTATTATATAAATTTGTCCAGTTACTTCGGGTATTGTAGAAAAGTGATTACCTCAGGAAATACTTTTAATGTCAAATTTAATCAAAATTAATGTAAAAATGCTTATATTAATTATATTCCTCAGAATTCCTATAAATCGTCATATAAGCCCTTTAGTATATTATGTTATGCGTTGATAGTGATAGTATTATACAGAACAGTCACTCTAACATGATATATATCAACGAGAAAATTAACTGGAACTGTCGAGTCACCTCAGAGCTCCAATTAATTTGTTCAGTGATACTTTAAGGTCACGTGATTATCTCACTACTCTTACAGAGACTGCTGTTATCTCACAGAAAGAAACATACTCAACTTAAACTAGATAATGTAATGCCACAACTCATCAGACAGTTTACTTTCCTCTCTTTCGGAGTCCTTGGACCGCCTGTCACCTCTGGCCTGTAAGGTTCATGTTGAGGGACGCCGCCGGGAGCTGCAGCCACACAGTCAACGGCGGGTCTTTAAAGCTCCGCTCGAAATTGTTTCTTGACTTTGTTTAAAGCAATGCAACAAAAGTGCTATGTGGAATATTGAACATTACATCTTCTAAACCTTAATTTTTGACAAATAATTGTTCATATTTTTTATTTTCAATTGTATTGTAAATGTTTGTAAACCATATCGCACATTTTGAATTACACATATTAATGGCGCCTCAGTACCTGAAGGTTTATGAGACTCCCCCGAAGACTTCACCAGATCACAACCCGTCCTCTAAAATGATAATACTTAGAACAACTATACGCTCGAGAACACCAATAAGTACCATACAAAGAAATTGACGTTTTGTACTATTTTTTGTAGAGGATAAAATATAGCGAAAACCTAACTTAAAATTCCATAGTCCTAGTATATCACAAATGTGTATTGTATTAGTTCAATGAAAGCATATGTATTAGGCTTAGGATGCATGGACATGTTAGATTCCTTACTTAGATTTCAAAATTTCTAAAATGTCATTTAGGCTAATTTAGTGTTACTAAACTTGAACCTTTTAGTGTTCCTACATTACTTAATGGTGCGTTTGATCAAATATTTCTGTGCTATAATTTTAGGAGGACAGACTCTCGGATCTGTAAACGCATCCTCTTACTTTGGTTATCTTCTCTACAGCTAGACCAACAGTAAGATGCTCTCTCTCTCCGGTTATCATATCTCTTTTACACCCAGGTCAATAATAATACACTCTCACTCTGGTTATCATATCTCTGCTACACCCAGATCAGTAATAACACACTCACACTCTGGTTATCATATATCTTCTATACCCAAGGTCAGTAATAACACACTCAAACTCTGGTTATCATATCTCTGCTACACCCAGGTCAGTAATAACACACTCACACTCTGGTTATCATACATCTTCTATACCCAAGATCAGTAATAACACACTCACACTCTGGTTATCATATATCTTCTATACCCAGGTCAGTAATAACACACTCACACTCTGGTTATCATATCTCTGCTACACCCAGGTCAGTAATAACACACTCACACTCTGGTTATCATATCTCTGCTACACCCAGGTCAGTAATAACACACTCACATGTGTTGTAATCCACAAGTTAGGAGGGATCATTAGCTAGAGGATCATTACTACAACACTTAACGAATGAGGATTGGAAGTACATGTTATGTATACAGACTATGGTCACACATCTAGGAAAGGTATTCTTGAGATATCTTGAGGTTATCTGGAGATGATTTCGTTTTTTTTTTAGTGTCCCCGCGGCCCGGTCCTCGACCAGGCCTCCACCCCCAGGAAGCAGCCCGTGACAGCTGACTAACACCCAGCTACCTATTTTACTGCTAGGTAACAGGGGCATAGGGTGAAAGAAACTCTGCCTATTGTTTCTCGCCGGCGCCCGGGATCGAACCCAAGGACCACAGGATCACAAGTCCAGCGTGCTGTCCGCTCGGCCGACCGGCTCCATATAAAAATGGTCAAGGGATTAAGACCGCAGCTGCTTGGCCAAACTAATAATTCCAGGGAAGAGGACTCAGGCTTCTAGGAACAAGGTTACCGCTTCTAGGAACAAGGTTAATCGAATTATATCTTCCTTGAGAGGCGGGGTGAAATGTTTGAGGCCGTGGCTGGCTGAGGAGAGTCTGGTTGTGGAACTGGCAGGTCCTCCGGGTCTCCGTCTGTAGCAGCAACGAAGTGTACGAGATAGCTATGTGGGAGCCTGATGTGATCTTAGTGACCAAGTTAAGTCTGCAGTATGTGAGTATTGAATGTAAGACTAACCGGGTGTGGGGCGTTGTAGTAATCATTCAGTATTAGGGACTTAGGCGGAAGTTACGAGTGTGGGTGATGACCGCGGAGGTCAAGTGGTTTATGGGTATTGAAAGTGTATTCAACAAAATAGAGTCTGTTAATATGTTATTATTTGTCAGAGTCTATTCTTTGTAATTAAATGACAAAACCCGACGGCTTTTAAATACCTTCCCTATGTTCCCTCATTGTTTTCCTATACAAACCTAGTGGTACGCCTCAAGGGTCTGGTGTGTGTGTATATGTACACGGTGGTAGAAACAGTTGCTGAGGCAAGGTGTTATGTGTTGTGTAATCGCTATGTTCGGAATGAACCGGGGTTCAGCGTCACGACACACTTTGGTATCATATCTCTGCTACACCCAGGCCAGTGATAACATACTCTCACTCTGGTTATCATATCTCTGCTACACCCAGGCCAGTGATAACGTACTCTCACTCTGGTTATCATATCTCTGCTACTCCCAGGCCAGTGATAACGTACTCTCACTCTGGTTATCATATCTCTGCTACACCCAGGCCAGTGATAACATACTCTCACTCTGGTTATCGTATCTCTGCTATACCCAGGCCAGTGATAACATACTCTCACTCTGGTTATCATATCTCTGCTACACCCAGGCCAGTGATAACATACTCTCACTCTGGTTATCATATTTCTTCTACACCCAGGCCAGTGATAACATACTCTCACTCTGCTTATCTTATTTCTGCTACACCCAGGCCAGTGATAACATACTCTCACTCTGGTTATCATATGTCTGCTACACCCAGGCCAGTGATAACATACTCTCACTCTGGTTATCATATCTCTGCTACACCCAGACCAGTGATAACATACTCTCACTCTGGTTATCATATCTCTGCTACACCCAGAACAGTGATAACATACTCTCACTCTGGTTATCTTATTTCTGCTACACCTAGGCCAGTGATAACATACTCTCACTTTGGTTATCATATTTCTGCTACACCCAGGCCAGTGATAACATACTCTCACTCTGGTTATCATATTTCTGCTACACCAAGGTCAGTGATAACATACTCTCACTCTGGTTATCATATCCATGCTACACCCAGGCCAGTGATAACATACTCTCACTCTGGTTATTATATCTCTGCTACACCCAGGCCAGTGATAACATACTCTCACTCTGGTTATCATATCTCTGCTACACCCAGGCCAGTGATAACATACTCTCACTCTGGTTATCATATTTCTGCTACACCCAGGCCAGTGATAACATACTCTCACTCTGGTTATCATATCCATGCTACACCCAGGCCAGTGATAACATACTCTCACTCTGGTTATCATATTTCTGCTACACCCAGGCCAGTGATAATATACTCTCACTCTGGTTATCATATCTCTGCTACACCCAGGCCAGTGATAATATACTCTCACTCTGGTTATCATATCTCTGCTACACCCAGGCCAGTGATAACATACTCTCACTCTGGTTATCATATTTCTGATACATCCAGGCCAGTGATAACATACTCTCACTCTGGTTATCATATTTCTGCTACACCCAGGCCAGTGATAATATACTCTCACTCTGGTTATCATATTTCTGCTACACCCAGGCCAGTGATACCATACTCTCACTCTGGTTATCATATCTCTGCTACTCCCAGGTCAGTAAAAACATACTTTCAGGTAATCATTCCTTTTTCTTAACTCCCAACAGATCGTCGAAATTGTGTTGAGAACATCAAACTCACTGACAATAATAGGTGAGGTGAGTGAAGGTGTAACCTTATTTACAATTAATATGGCCAAACTCTTCATGTTTCCCCATCAGTTGGCAGTATTTTCCTTCATGTATCCCTATAATTTTTCTTACATGTTTTCTCATCCGCTGGTAGTTTGTGCAACTTGCTAACCCATCAATTGGTACCCTTGTCCTATCCGTTTCCCCATCATTTGGTTATCTTCTTGAGGTTATCTTTAGATGATTTCGGGGCTTAGCGTCCCCGCGGCCCGGTCCTCGATCAGGCCTCCTTTTTGTTACATACCCCAAGGAAGCAGCTTGTAGGTGCTGTCTAACTCACAGGTATCTATTTACTGCTAGTTAACAGGGGCATCAGGGTGAAAGAAACATTTTGCCCATTTGTCTCCACCTCCACCGGTGTTCGAACCCGGAACCTCAGGACTGCGAATCCTAAGCCCTATCCGCCCAGCTATCAGGCGCCATGTTTAGTCTTGTTCGACATATTTACCAATCAGTTGGTAGAGTTGTTCTTTACATTTCCCCCATAAGTGTGTAATCTTGATGTATATGTTTCCCTATCTAATGGTAGTCTTGTTCTGCATGTTTCCCCATCAGTTAGTAGCCTTGGTAAGAGCTCTTTGAACAAGTGAGAATGTTTCATTAGAAACTGCCCAGCCGTTCATATAAGAGGAACCAGGCTAGGGAGGGACTTATCAGGGGAGAGCGCCAAGCCATTACGACTATATAGGACTGAGAAGGGGGGTCAGGATAAGGATTTGGGATGGGACGGAGGGAAGGAATGGTGCACAGTCATTTGGACGGTCGGGAATTGAGCCCCGACCTGCATGAAGCGAGACCGTCGCTCTACAGGAACCAGGTGCAAACCTAAAAGAACGCCACTGTGAAAACTGCCACAACTCTACATACCAGGAAGATTTTTTATCAAGAGGAATAGAAGAATGGCTAAAAAATGTCCAGACTCCACCACCAACTAGGTCAATTGCTACAGAAAACACAAGCACAGTATCTTGTGCTTGTACCACATTGTCTTGTGCCCTTAAAGAACCACAGATACTAACACCAAGTAAAACATCCACCACTTCCACAAACACGATAACATCATTTATGTTTGCCAATATTTAGGGTATAAAAACACGCAAATCAAACGGCCAGCAATAAAGTTCACTTTATTGTTGGCCTCCTAAATGAGGCAAATGCAGTGTGTGCAGCCCTTACATAAACTCGCACAAAAGATTACTATAATAGTGAAATATGGACACGAGAGAACAATTTTTTCAGATGTGACTACAGGGTATTGTCAGCCTGTACATCAAAGGCATACTCATCTGTAAGTGGAAGTGGAAGACACACTGGAAGTGCTGGTAATCAAAATAAATATCCTAAATGTAGTTATTGACCTTGTATATAAGACACCAGAGGCAAATTCCCAGCAGTTTAAAGACCAACTAATGCAAATAGAATTCTGCTAAGAAAATCTCGTAAATTCAGCTCCAAACATCATCCTGCTTGGGGACTTCAACGTACGGCATCTGGAATGGAAGAACGTAGCAAATACAGTTATACCGGGGAGAATAACGGGAAGAAGCCTACAGGAACAGTCACACACACACATGACCTACAACGGATGTGCGACAGATTTGCACAAAACTAGCAAATAGTAGACGCAATCAATAAAGATAACACACTAGATCTTATTATCACAAAGGACGATGAGTTGATCAGGAACATAATGATTACAAATACTGTTACTCGGAATCACAATTTATTTAAAGTTCAGACAAGCATGGGCAATATACCTGCGCAGCCAGTTCCAAATTCTACAGGAGGAGAATTCAACAAATTTAATTTTAATCATAAACAAATTAACTGGAAACAAATAAATCAAGACCTCACAGATATAAGCTGGAGAAGAACAGCAAGAATTGCAACCCAAACCAATGCCTCGGGAAAATAAGCTCGGTGGCACGAGAAACATGCTCAAGACTCATTCCTCTAAGAAAAATGAGGAAGAGATGCAGACTGGAACGAGAACGACGTTCCCTCTTTATACGAACAATCGAATCGCAGAACAACTTGAACTTGTCCATCAAGAAGCCCGATCTCAAGAACGACAAAGAAGGCTATATAGCGAAATAAAAACGGTTGAACTAAAGCTAGATAAATCATATCAGTTCCAGGAGAGGCAAAAAAGAGCAAAAGTACATCAGCGAAATGGAGAT
Organism: Procambarus virginalis; assembly: GCA_020271785.1. NCBI lineage: Eukaryota > Metazoa > Arthropoda > Malacostraca > Decapoda > Cambaridae > Procambarus > Procambarus virginalis. The sequence continues at coordinate 1,969,132 of WNGS01003388.1, forward strand.
AAATCCGAAATACTTTTCCTCCTATGCAAATTCTAGAACAAAGACTACATCCAGCATTGGCCCCCTGCAAAAGGAAAATTTTAGTTTTACAGATGACAACAAAGAAATGAGTGAAATACTGAGGCAACAATAATATTCCATTTTCAGTGAGCCATTAATAACTCAAACGAAGATTGATAACCCAAACGAATTCTTCATGAATGTGATTCCAACATCAAATCATGTATCAGTCGTCACCCACCTCAATGTGAGTTTGAAATAGCCATACACAGTATGACTGTGCAATAAAGAGCAACATTTCATAAAAAAACGAATACAACAGAGACAAAAACTATAGGCCGGCAGCACTAACATCACGCATCTTAACATTCTTTGAAAGATTGTTAAGAAGTAAGATAAAAAAACATGGAATCACAGTTTCTATATAACCCTGTGCAACACAGTTTCACAACATATCGCTATTTCCTATCAGAGTTGCTGAATCAATATGACCTTCCCGTAGATACCATGGAATATACGTAGATGCTGTAATATACAAAGATTTTGTAAAAGTCTTCGATAATGTGACCATGGTTGTTACTGCGCACAAAATGCGCTCATCAAGATAATCATCAGAAAAATAGGAAGATGAATCTACAATTTCTTACCTAACAGAACCCAGTGTGTAATATTTAACAACGGTAAAATCCGGACCATCAACCGTGAAGAGCTCAGTCCCATAGGGTACTGTTTTCTAGTACTATTTATTATTCTCATATGGGACATAGACAAGGATACAAACTACAGAACCATATCATCCTTTGCAGGTGATGCTAGGATTTTTAATGAGAGTAGACAACATAAACGACACAGCAAACCTCCAAACTGATGTAAATCAGGTCTTTCAGTGCGCCACATAAAATAATATGGCATTTAATGAAGATAAGTTCCAGCTCCTGCTCTACGGAAAAAATAAAATATAAAAACGGAAACCACGTACAAAACGCAGTCAAATCATGTCATAGAACGTAATAGCAATGTAAAGGATTTTGATGTAATCATGGTAAAAGACCTTACCTTTAAAGAACGCAATAAGGTAGCCGTCACCACTGCAAGAAAAATGAAAGGTTGGATAACAAGAAGTTTGCAAAGAAGAGAAGCCATATTAATAATGATTCTTTTGAAGACGCTAGTGCTCTCTAGAGAGAAATACTGTTGCACAATCACAGCCCCTTTTAGAGCTGGAGAAATTGCTGACATGGAGAGTGTGCAGAGATCCTTTACTGCTAGAATCCACTCAGTAAACCATGTAAATTACAGGTCCCGACTAAACGTCTAAATCAGTATTCTCTACAGCATAGGCGGGAGAGATACATAATAGTTTACACATTATAATGATAGGATAATGATAATGTTTGTAAAGGTAAAAGTACTCACACTCAAAATGAGTTACAAACAGAATGTTAGATTTCTTGATAGTGCTAGTACATGCTAGATATTATAAGAAGAACATGACATATATACATATTAGAGGAATAGAGAGAATCTTGCGTTTGCGTTTCGTAGATATTGCTTATCTTGCGTTTCGGGCAAGAAATTAGAGGAAGAACATGATACATAGATATTAGAGGAATATATAGATATTAAAAAAAGAGATATTAGAAGAAGATATATTAGACCACGTAAGATATTAGAGGGGCTAGTCCCAAATCTGCACGGAAATAACATAACATGAGACCAAAAGGCATGGCTGAATGTGCAGAATACCCCCGTTGAAAAGCAGAGGTGCAATATATAGATTCTCTGAGAGATACCTCTATCAATTTCAGAGGCCGGAGACTGTTCAACACTCGTTCATTTCAAACAAGGGACATAATTGGCCTATTATGCCAATTGCATAACAGTGTTCAAGAGAGAACTCTATAAACACCTCCAAAGAATACCAGATCAACCGGGCTGTGATTCATACGTCAGGCTGGCGAGCAGCTGCGTCCAACAGCCTTGTTGACCAGACCACCAACCAGAAGGCCTGTTCAGAGACAGGACCGCGGGGACCTTAAACCCCGGAATCAACACATGGTAACAGATAGGTAAGGCAAGGAAAGGTAAAGTAAGTTAAGATAAAGTAAGGTATGGCAATGTAGAGTAAGGTAAGGTAAGGTAAGGTAAAGTGAGGTAAGGTAAGGTAAAGTAAAGTAAGATAAGGTAAGGTAGAGTAAGGTTAGGTAGAGTAAGGTAAGGTAAGGTAAAGTAAGGCAAAGTAATCAACAGGCACTTTGTGCAACATATTTCCCCATCAGTTACTAGTCTAGTCGTACATGTTTCTCAATCAGTTGGTAGCCTTTTCCTACAAAATTTATCTATCAGTTGCTAACTTTTTCATAAGTATTTTCCCTGAACACGAACCAGCAACCGATTTTATTGTGATCACTTCTTTCTGATGTCAGTGCCCCGAGTCTGAATAAATACAGCAGCGATGGAGCTGTGTGCTGCACACCCAACTCCCACTGAACCTAGGTGTAGCTGCTGGAGACACACTAGGGCCCCTCACACCCGCACTGAACCCGGGTGTAGCTACTGGAGACACACCAGGCCCCTCACACCCACACTGAACCCAGGTGTAGCTGCTGGAGACACTTTAGGGCCCCTCACACTCGCCTGAACCCAGGTGTAGCTACTAGAGACACGCCAGGGTCCCTCACACCCGTACTGAACCCAGGTGTAGCTGCTGGAGACACTTTAGGGCCCCTCACACTCGCCCTGAACCCAGGTGCAGCTACTAAAGACACGCCAGGCCCCTCACACCCGCACTGAACCCAGGTGTAGCTGCTGGAGACACTTTAGGGCCCCTCACACTCGCCCTGAACCCAGGTGTAGCTACTAGAGACACGCCAGGGCCCCTCACACCCGCACTGAACCCAGGTGTAGCTGCTGGAGACACTTTAGGGCCCCTCACACCCGCACTGAACCCAGGTGTAGCTACTGGAGACACACTAGGGCCCCTCACACCCGTACTGAACCCAGGTGTAGCTACTGGAGACACACTAGGCCCCTCACGCCCGCATTGAACATAGGTGTAGCTACTGGAGACACACCAGGTCCCCTCACATCTACATTGTACCCAGGTGTAGCTACTGGAGACACACTAGGACCCCTCACCCGTCCGGAACCAAGGTGTAGCTGCTAGAGACGCACAAGGGGCCCCCTCACTCTCGCACTGAACCCAGGTATAGCTGCATGAGCCACAACTGGGACCCTCCCAACCGTATTGAACAAAGGTGTAGCTGTTGGAGACACACCTGGGACCCTCACCCCGCAATGAACCCAGGGGTAGCTGCTAGTGACACACTAGGTCCCCTCACGCCCACAAAACCCATGGGTAGCTACCGCAGCTACGCTTGTGACCCTCACACCCGCACTGAACCCAGGTGTAGCTGCTGACGACACACTAGGGCCCTCCCTCTCACCCAGGTGTAGCTGCTGCAGACCCAATAGGATCCCTTAAACCCGCACTGAACCCAGGTGTAACTGCATGAGCCACACAAGCGCCCCCCCCCAACACCCCGCACTGAACCCATGAGTAGCTGCTGGAGACACACCACGGCCCCCCCCCCCCCCCACACCCCGCACTGAACCCAGGAGTAGCTGCTGGAGACACACTAAAGCCCCTCACACCAGCGCTGAACCCAGGTGTAGCTGCATGAGCAACACCAGGGACCCTCCCAAACCGTACAAAACCTAAGGGTAGCTGCTGAAGACGCACTACGATTCCCCTCACTCCCGCACTGAACCTAGATATAGATGCAGCAGGAGACACACCAGGACCCCTCACACCCGCACGTAACCCAGCTGTAGTTGCTGGAGCCACACCAAGGGCACCCCCCTTGGTGTGGCTCCCTCACACCCACACTGACGCCAGGTGCAAGGTGTAGCTGCTGGAGACACACCAGGGCCTCTCACACCCACACTTAACCAAGGTGTAGCTGCTGGATACACACCAGGGCCCGTCACACAGTGTTTGTATCCAACGACTCTTTATACAATTATTACGCACGAGGAGGTTATGATAAAGTATGTCTCATCCTCTCTTCCTGCTGCTTCGTGGACTGACAGGAAACTCTCTGTTCTAGAATCAGTTTCCTCGAATTTCACAGAATTATTTTCACATAATTATGGTCAATATATGTCCATTTCGAATAAGTAATTTTTCTTATATGTATATATCATATAAATATATTTCCCTTTAGAAATATTTCAAATAAGTATATTCCATTTATTTTGCATAGGTATGTTTCACATAGGTACGTTCTGTTTAAGCATATTTCACGTACGAACATTTCTCAAATGAATATTCAAATTGATATAGTTTGCATGGCAATTACAAATGTATATTCCACAAAGGTACATTTTATATATGTGTACTTCACATAAATATTTCACACAGTTATGTATCATACATTAATAAAACACAGGTATATTTCAAGGAATATTTCACATACATATAGGGTATTTTACTAATGTATGCTTTGGAGAGAATTTTTTCACCTAGGTATGTTTCACTTTGATATTTTTCAAGTAGGTATATATAAAATAAGCATATATGAAAGGTATATTTCTTATAGGAATTATATTTCACGTTGATATATTTCTGTTAAATATTATATTACATAGGTAGGTGTATATATATATATATATATATATATAATATATATATATATATATATGATATTATATATATATATATATATATAATATATATATATATATATTATATATATAGTATATTTTGGTAGCAGTCTTCTTGTAAACATATGCTGTTAAATATGACCGAAAAAGTAAGATTACTTATTCTAACACGAATTTTCTCAATATTTCTGTGACGGGAAAGTGTAGATGGTAATGCAGTCCTCACTTTGGCTGATGTTAAGGCCTAATCCCGCCAAACACACACCGAAACTACGACGTTGGTACAACGTTCGAAAAGTTTTAACACCTCCTAACCAGTTATAACAACCAATATAGCAAGTTGTAACAACGTTCTAATACGTCATAAACACGTTAAGCCAAGATGTAACAACTTTATTACTAGTTGTAACAAGCGGAAAATAGAGACAGTTTCGGGTTGTGTTTCCAGGGATCACATTTAGAGAAAAAAAAAGAAAAAAAATGTTGACTGCTTGGCTTGTTTCCTGTGGTAAGTGAGAGGAAGGAACACGTAAAACAAATCGTATAAAAAATGAAACTTTAATTTACTTTAAACACAAATAAAATAAAGACAAGTCCCATGGCAATGTACAGTGCAATCAAAAAACAGAGATAAATGTAAGAACACAATATAAAATAAATAGTGCTACGTTACACAAAATAGTAAATGGTGCTGAGAATATTTGCTTTGGCTGAGACCTCCCTTAGTATACAGAGCCAGAGAGAGATATGGCAGAGAGTGATGTCAACTCTTAGAGCACTAGGACATTCTGAAGTCCACAGCTCGTGCGTGTCTATTTATATGGGGATGCAGATGGTGCTGGCGTCGAGGACAGTCGTTGATCCACCAATCATAAAGAGCGCTGGCTGGAGTGGTAGTCAGGTGGTTGACGACGGTGGTGAGCCGGCAGGAGGGAGTGTGGAGTGGAGCGAGTTTAGGGTACATTTTACCCCCTGGTCAAAACGTTTTGTGCTACTGATATACGTATCTTGAAGGTAGCATCTTATTGTTGTATGTATATAGGTAACTTTATGTAGGGGAGAGCAGGCTCAATCTCTCTTGAAAGAGATAACCATCACAGCTCTCCCCCGAAGCCTGCTCTTACGGGTCAAGTTACTTCTTCAGATGATAGAGTGGTATGTGTAGCTGTCTCTACCTCACAGACTCTGGAGAGGGCGTCTGCTATGATGTTGTCAGAACCCTTGATGTAGAAGATCTCCAGGTTGAAATTCTGCAGATACAAAGCCCATCGTAGAAGTCGTTGATTGTTGAATTGGGCTGGCTGCAGGAAGCGTAGGGGATTGTGGTCCGAGTAGATGGTGGTAGACTGAGTACTTTGTAGGTAAGTTTCAAAGTGCTGTAAGTTCAGGACGATGGAGAGAAGTTCCTTTTTGATATTGCTGTAGTTCTTCTGGTGAGGCTTCAACTTGTAGCTATAGTAGCTAACAGGAAGAACCTCCTCGCCTCGTTGTTGCATCAGGACGCCCCCGATGCCGGTGCCACTTGCATCGACATGGAGGATGAAAGGCTTCGTGATATCTGGCGAGGCGAGAATGGGATTAGAACAGAGCAGAGATTTTAGTTGTTCAAAAGCATTGGTTTGCTGAATGGTCCAATTATACCGTTGCTTGGGGCTGGTTAAAGTGATCAATGGTGTCGCTACCGTACTAAAATTCTTCACAAACCTACGGTAGTAGGAGGCAAGACCAAGGAAGCGCAGGAGCTGCTTCCTGGTGGTAGGCTGTGGGAAATGCTGGATGGCTTGAGTGTGTATGTTTAACAGAGCTAGGCTGCCACTCCCTATCACATGACCAAGATAACGCACTTTACCTTTAGCAAAGGTGGACTTGCCCAAGTTGATGGTGAGGCCGGCTGTCAGGAGCTTGGCGAACAATCGTTGCAGCTGGACCAGATGTTCGTTCCAGGTGTTAGTTTCCACAACGATATCATCCAAGTAGGCGTAGGTGTGATCCAAGCCATGGATGACGCGGCTGACAGCTCGCTGGAAGGTGGCCGGGGCATTACATACTCCAAATGGAAGAAGTTCATATCTGTAAAGGCCAAAAGGAGTGGTGAAGGCAGATATTTCCTTAACTCACTCTGTCAAACACACTTTGTAGTATCCCTTGAGTAAGTCTAGTTGGGATAAATACCGAGCATTACCCATGGCATCAAGGATGTCATCTATTCTAGGTAATGGGTAAGCATCCTTGACAGTCACAAGATTCAACTTCCTGTAGTCGGTACACAGCCTCACTTTCCCGTGCGGTTTCGGCACCAAGATGCAGGGTGAGGCCCAAGGGGACTCACAAGGGGTGGCCAGCCCATGATCCAGAAGGTATTGTACTTCAGCACGCATAACTTCCTTTTTGCTCGGGCTGATTCGGTAGAAAGGTTGACAAATCGGCCGGGTGTAAGGGAGTAGCTGGATTTCGTGCTGAAGCACATTACACTCCTGTGGATCATCGCTGAACAACTTCTGATGTTCCTTGAAGATTCTGATGAGAGGAGCACTATTACAGTCCTCCAAATATTTATGAAGATCAGTTAGGATTTCCGAGTTGGAAGGCACTGACTCAGTGTTAGTGCTTTCGGGAGGAGAAGCAGGGAAGGTCTCACTGTGGAGGTATGGACCTTTAAATGTGGATAATGATACTAACACAGTGGGGGGAGTACCTTGATACTGCTTCAGGAGGTTGACGTGGCACAACTGGGTCTTCCGCCGCCTATCTGGAGTCTCAAGAACGTAGTTGTGGTTGTTTCTGCACTCCTTGATGCGGTAGGGTCCTGAAAACTGTTTTGCAATGGAGAACCTGGGATAGGAAAATATGCCAACACGAAGTCTCCTGGTTTAAATTTCCATATTTTGCTGCGTTGGTCAAAATGAGTCTTCATCTTCTCTTGAGCTTTCAATATTGTCATTAGCAAATTTACGTACTCTCTCTAGAATGTGCTTTAAGTTTTGAAGAAACTGGGGCACATTCTGAGGGTCACTGAAGGTGGCATTACGTAGAGAGTCTTTAAAAGCTTTGAGAGGAGTACGGCACTTACGTCCGTAGAGCATCTCATAAGGAGATACTCCTAGAGACTCATTGGGGAAACTTCTGAAAATGCACATGATGAGGTCAAGTTGTTTATCCCAGTCTTCAAGGTTTCATTGCAAATTTCTTTAGGAGTGCTTTATCGTTGATGACTACGTTCAAGAGAACCCTGTGAAGCAGGATGATAGGGGCTGGACAATACCTGTGTGATGTTGAATCTTCCAGTGTCTTCTTGAAGAGATCACTGGTGAAGTTGGTGCCACAGTCACTTTGAACCTCTCTTGGAAATCCATACTGGGTGAAGATCTTCAATAGTTGTTTCACCACAGTAGCAGCCGTAATGTTCTTTATGGAACTGCTATGGGAATCTGGTGGTAGAACACAGGATAGTTAGTATATAGCTGCCAGAACTGGTCCGGGGTAAAGGACCAACACAGTCTATGATGAGTCTGTGGAAAGGTTCCGCAGGCACCTGGATAGGAGTCACTGGAGCCTTGGAATAGAGATGTTAGGTTTACCTGCCATCTGACATGTATGACACTGTTGCACGTAACTTTTGACGTCTTTAACCATACCTGGCCAGTAGTAGTCTTGTCTGATTCCGTGGTAGGTTTTGTTAAAACCATAGTGAGAAAGTGCTCCGTGGGCCAGGTGTAGAATATCGGGCCGTAGGCTGGTGGGAACCACTAGTTGTTCGACATTTGCCCAATCGTCATCCTCCTTCAGCTTACTGGGTCTGTACCTGCGGTAGAGCAACTGATTCTCTAGGAAGAACCCAGGGATACTGTCAGGTTGTCTCAGCCTGGAAGAATAATGGTGTTAATGAAGGATCTTCCCTCTGTAACTTACGGAACTCCAACATAGTAAGATTCGGTGGTAGATTCTGAGGGTCTTGAGGGACAGCGGTAGCAGTAGAGTCAGCTGGTTGCGGGCGTGCAGCTTGTGCACGGGTGGTCACCAAAACCGGAGGAGAAACTTCATCACTTTCTTGGACCTCTGCTGGAACATACTTAAAGATGGGATTGTCCACTACAGAGTTACACACCTGGGGTTTGTCCATGATGATCAGGTTGAAGGTTGCAGATCTTCTGCCAAGTCATTGCCCAGGAGAAGTTGCACTCCAGACATGGGAAAAGGCTTTTCCCTGATGGCGACTTGGACTTCACCGGTCACGAAAGGACAATCCAGGTGGACTCTGGCGAGTGGATACGGAGTGGTAGCAGTGAGGTCAGTGATAAGGACGGTTTCCCGGTGTAGGTGAATTAGGCACAGCTGATTTCAATATTATTGACTGAAGAGCCGCTGTGTCCCTCAAGATTGAAACGTCCCTCCGAATCTGTACCGTTGGCAGAGACAGTTCCAGGATACAGGTGTTTGCTGAAGAGAGAAAGATCATTAACAGGAACACCAACATTCATCACAGGCTTACCGGACTTAGGAGGAGTCGGTTTGGGTTTAGTAGTTTCATTATTGCCTTTGTATTGAGCTTTTCCACATTTATCCATGGTATGTCCAAGAGTTTGCAATACTTACAATACAATTGAGAGCTCGCTTGATCGGTACTCACTTTATCATAACTATACCAAGACTTCTTACTGGAAGGTGGGTCTGGTGTTAGCCGGTGTATGAGGCTGTAGGTGTCAGCCGACTTCGCACATCTGATGTAGTCGGTTTCTTCTTTGTCTGCTAAATATAAACGGATGGAAGGGGAACACGTCTCAAGAATTCCTCAACTAGAATGAGGTTGACGAGTTCTGAAAATGTAGAGACATGTGCTGCTTCCAGCCATTTCATGAAATATCTTTTCTTTGTATTGGCAATTTCTAAAAGTTGGTGGTACTTGCCTTTAGATAATCACGGAATTTTCGTCTGTAGCTTTCGGTGGAGAGAAGGTAGGCGTCCAAAACTGCTTGCTTCAGGGTCTGGTAGTCATTCTCAGACGCTAAGGTACTGAGAGTAACTGCAGCTCTACCTGTGAGATGCACTCTGAGAAGGTAGACCATTGATCTGCAGGCCAGCTATTTTTTAGCTAGGGTCTCAAAAGTGTGAAAAATACATCGATCTCTGTCTCAACGAATGGTGGCATTAACTTACTTGCATGGGAGACATTGAAACTTACGGGAAGACTAGCAGTAGCTTGTTGGCGCTGAGTGTGGTGTGTAGTTTCCAAAGCGAGTTCTTGTCGACGATATTCGAGAGCACTATCAGCTTGCTGTTTACCGTGTTCCCGTTGTATCTCCAGGTCACGTTTCTTGCTTCAAGCTGCTCCCTCCCCGCTCACGGAGTAGGGCAGCCTCACGTTCCTGAGGGCAGCCTCAC
>WNGS01003388.1:2012244-2024885 GCA_020271785.1 Procambarus virginalis
CACGAAGGCTCTCGCACACAGTTGGCTACCGGCTCATTCTGTTCCTATATGAGTGATACCTAATGTTGCTAATGAATAAAGGCTATTCCTGCTGATGCATATAACAGGCTCGTGAAATAAATGGGCCTCTAGGAGTAGGTTTCACCGGAGATGAGGAAGGATTACAGCTCTTGCTTGCAGTTTCACCAGGTTCCTTATATGATAATTCCTTTATGATAGTTCTCTGTGATAATTTCAAAGTACATTCTCGTGAAATGAGTTTCTGGGAGCAGGCTTCAGACGAGCTGAGGAAGGATAACAGCTCTTGCTTGCAGTTCCACTAGACACGTCACTTGACAGCCGTTATGAACCCTAGTCTTAGATAACCAAAGAGGAGGGGGGGGGAGGGAGGCGGAGGCCAATAATGGGACACCCACGACATGATCACCATGGTTGACGACGCTGTTAATTGCTCAGGAAATATTACTGTAAGTTTGTGTGTAGAGAGAGCTACAGGTGTCAACCAGAGCTACCAGGTGTCAACCAGAGCTACCAGGTGTCAACCAGAGCTACCAGGTGTCAACCAGAGCTACCAGGTGTCAACCAGAGCTACCAGGTGTCAACCAGAGCTACCAGGTGTCAACCAGGTATCACCAGAGCTGAGGATGCTATAGCAGCGGGTCCACACCTGCCGCTGTCCTCGCTACACTTCAATTCAGTTTCTTTCTTTATTATGCACCCCATACCCATCCCGTGGGCGGTGTGTAAAGGATTACAGAGGCACATATCGGTTCAGGAACTGAACCCTCTACTTCGTTTAGCTAAGCAAAATTTTTTTTTGACGCTAGTTACAAAATTATTAGTGGTATATATACATGTACACACTCATACATACATGTACATATATATATATTATATATTATATATATATATATATATATATATATATATATATATATATATATATATATATATATATATATACGTATACATATATACATACACATACATATTTAATCACCCACACAAATACACACATCAATAATCTTTTGTGTCACAAGTGATCAACAAGAGGCTCACAACAGTCACTATACAAGGCACTTTACATCTATGGTGAGTCACACAGTTACTAGTCTTGCTCCACACCCACCCAACTGGGCGGTAGCTTTACAGTCATGTGCTCCACACCCACACAACTGGGCGGCAGCTTTACAGTCATGTGCTCCACACCCACCCAACTGGGCGGCAGTTTTACAGTCATGTGCTCCACACCCACCCAACTGGGCGGCAGCTTTACAGTCATGTGCTCCACACCCACACAACTGGGCGGCAGCTTTACAGTCATGTGCTCCACACCCACCCAACTGGACGGCAGTTTTACAGTCATGTGCTCCACACCCACCCAACTGGGCGGCAGTTTTACAGTCATGTGCTCCACACCCACCCAACTGGGCGGCAGCTTTACAGTCATGTGCTCCACACCCACCCAACTGGGCGGCAGCTTTAGTCATGTGCTCCACACCCACACAACTGGGCGGCAGCTTTACAGTCATGTGCTCCACACCCACCCAACTGGGCGGCAGCTTTACAGTCATGTGCTCCACACCCACCTAACTGGGCGGCAGCTTTACAGTCATGTGCTCCACACCCACCCAACTGGGCGGCAGCTTTACAGTCATGTGCTCCACACCCACCCAACTGGGCGGCAGCTTTACAGTCATGTGCTCCACACCCACCCAACTGGGCGGCAGCTTTACAGTCATGTGCTCCACACCCACCCAACTGGGCGGCAGCTTTACAGTCATGTGCTCCACACCCACCCAACTGGGCGGCAGCTTTACAGTCATGTGCTCCACACCCACCCAACTGGGCGGCAGCTTTACAGTCATGTGCTCCACACCCACCCAACTGGGCGGCAGTTTTACAGTCATGTGCTCCACACCCACCCAACTGGGCGGCAGCTTTACAGTCATGTGCTCCACACCCACCCAACTGGGCGGCAGCTTTACAGTCATGTGCTCCACACCCACCCAACTGGGCGGCAGCTTTACAGTCATGTGCTCCACACCCACCCAACTGGGCGGCAGCTTTACAGTCATGTGCTCTACACCCACCCAACTGGGCGGCAGCTTTACAGTCATGTGCTCCACACCCACCCAACTGGGCGGCAGCTTTACAGTCATGTGCTCCACACCAACCCAACTGGGCGGCAGCTTTACAGTCATGTGCTCTACACCCACCCAACTGGGCGGCAGCTTTACAGTCATGTGCTCCACACCCACCCAACTGGGCGGCAGCTTTACAGTCATGTGCTCCACACCCACACAACTGGGCGGCAGCTTTACAGTCATGTGCTCCACACCCACCCAACTGGGCGGCAGCTTTACAGTCATGTGCTCCACACCCACCCAACTGGGCGGCAGCTTTACAGTCACGTGCTCCACACCCACACAACTGGGCGGCAGCTTTACAGTCATGTGCAGGCTGCACCTACAGTAAGCAAATTTTGGATACTTCGCTAACTCCACTACACTACTGGGTGTTGTTGTGTGGAAGTGGCAGCGTGGCGGGACATGGTGTGTGTACTCACCTAATTGTGCTTGCGAGGGTTGAGCTCTGGCTCTTGGGTCCCGCCTCTCAACCGTCAATCAACAGGTGTACAGGTTCCTGAGCCTATTGGGCTCTATCATATCTACACTTGAAACTGTGTATGGAGTCAGCTTCCACCACATCACTTTCTAATACCTAATACTTCGTGTGCGTGTGTGTGAACCGCCTGTGTACACTCCTCTCGTGAGTAGCTGAAAACAAATACAGTTGTACAAAGTCTTAAATTATGTGGCTAGAGTCGAGAAGTGTAAGTTAAGAGAGAAGACTATGGGAATTAAACCTCACGTCACTGGAAGATGGAAAAGTTAGGGAGTATATTATGACCCCCCCCCCCCTCACACACACCCACACCCGCCCCCAACACCCACCCCCACCCACCCCTTCACATGCAGATACCTGACAGAGCCCAATAGCTTCAGGAACCTGTACTCTATTTGACTGAAAGTTGACATCCGTGGCCAAAGAGAAGCACAGCCCTCGTATTGAGAACCAGGTGATTACACACACTATATGGCATGACAGGTCAGGGTCATCAGGTGGAAGTTGAGACGGAAGTAAGTCTCAGGAATGTTAAAGAACTTCTCAATAAGGCGTTAATTATATGAACCCAAAATAAAATACGTAACAATAGCGATTAATTGGATAAGTTTTAATTCGGGAAAGACCTGGGTAAATACTGGTTTTGCTTCCACTGGAAGCAAAGGTGTTGATTTCTGGAACAAATTACTTGGTGAAATATATAGTGCTTGGAAGGATGGAGGATATGGATTTAGGTTAGGGCTGAGGACAAAAATGATACCCAACGACTCGGACTAGACGGTCTCGCTTCTTGCAGGTCGGCGTTCAATCCCCCGACCATCCAAGTGGCTGGACACCTATCCTTTCCTCCGTCCTATCCCATATTCCTATCCTCGTCCTATCCAAGTGCTATATAGTCGTAGTGGCCTAAAGCTTTCGTATCTTACCTTGCTTTTCCGTGGTGATGTCAAGCGTAGGTTAGACACGTGGCTGAGGCAGGTTGTGAAAAGTGGCGCCTCGTGTGGCGGCACACCTCGGTACTGTGAAGCATCAAACACCAGACGTAATACTTAGTGTGTTTTACAAGTTTTACCTTGTGGCAACGGTGAACACTTCGTAGTTTCAACGTTGAACACTTCGCGGTGGCAACGTTGAACACTTCATTGTTGCAATGTTGAACACTTCGTGGTAGCAACGTTGAACACTTCGTTGTTGCAACGTTGAACACTTCTATTTTGCCTAATCTGAGGAATTCAGTTAAGTCTCATTAAAGTGGGGATAACGTTGGTATTCACTGTCACACAGGACAGAGGGTCATACACAAGACAATAGGTCTAAACTGTAGGCTGAAGCACATATATATCATGGTTACAATCATTGTTTTAATGTATGGATATGTAAATACAACTTTCTATTGTGCACTGCCACACAAGGGCAGGGATGGGTCATCCACCTGGTTGATACCTGGTTGATACCTGGTTGATGGGGTTCTGGGAGTTCTTCTACTCCCCAAGCCGGCCCGAGGCCAGGCTCGACTTGTGAGAGTTTGGTCCACTAGGCTGTTGCTTGGAGCGGCCCGCAGGCCCACATACCCACCACAGCCCGGTTGGTCCGGCACTCCTTGGAGGAATAAATCTAGTTACCTCTTGAAGATGTCCACGTTGTTCCGGCAATATTTCTTATGCTTGCTGGGGGACGTTGAACAACCGCGGACCTCTGATGTTTATACAGTGTTCTCTGATTGTGCCTATGGCACCTCTGCTCTTCACTGGTTCTATTCTGCATTTTCTTCCATATCGTTCACTCCAGTACGTCGTTATTTTACTGTGCAGATTTGGTACTTGGCCCTCCAGTATCTTCCAGTGTATATTATTTGATATCTCTCTCGTCTTCTTTCTAGTGAGTACATTTGGAGAGCTTTGAGACGATCTCAATAATTTAGGTGCTTTACCTCGTCTATGTGCCGTATATGTTCTCTGTATTCCCTCTATTTCAGCAATCTCTCCTGCTCTGAAGGGGGAAGCGAGTACTGAGCAGTACTCAAGACGGGACAACACAAGTGACTTGAAGAGTACAACCATTGTGATGGGATCCCTGGATTTGAAAGTTCTCGTAATCCATCCTATCATTTTTCTGGCTGTCGCAATATTTGCTTGGTTATGCTCCTTAAACGTTAGGTCGTCAGACATTATTATTCCCAAATCCTTACATGCTGTTTTCCTACTATGGGTACATTTGATTGTGTTTTGTACCCTGTATTATGTTTAAGGTCCTCATTTTTACCGTATCTGAGTACCTGGAATTTATCACTGTTAAACATCATGTTATTTTCTGATGCCCAGTCGAAAACTTTATTAATATCAGCTTGAAGTTTTTCAATGTCTTCAGCCGAGGTAATTTTCATACTGATTTTTGTGTCGTCTGCAAAGGATGATATGAAGCTGTGACTTGTATTTTTGTCTATATCTGATATGAGAATAAGGAAAAGCAGCGGTGCAAGGACTGTACCTGAGGTACAGAGCTTTTAACTGCACTTGGACTAGATTTTATATGGTTGACCGTTACTCGCTGAGTCCTGTTTGACAGAAAACTGAGTATCCAGCGTCCTACTTTACCGGTTATTCCCATTGACTTCATTTTGTGTGCTATCACGCCATGGTCACATTTATCGAAAGCCTTTGCGAAGTCCGTGTATATCACATCAGCATTCTGTTTTTCTTCTAATGCCTCAGTGACTTAATCGTAGTGCTCAAGTAGCTGTGAGAGGCACGATCTTCCCGCTCGAAATCCATGTTGGCCTGGGTTGTGAAGGTCATTGGTCTCCATGAAATTGGTGACCTGTCTCCTAATCTCTCTCTCAAATACTTTTATTATATGCGATGTTAGTGCAACTGGTCTATAATTCTTTATAGATTCTGGTAGTCTAGGTGCGTTTACATGTACACAAGTATCTGAGTGTGTACATATATATACTACACGGTATTCATCTGTACACATCCATATATGTTGACATGCATGTGAAGAACCTTACAAACCCTTGCAGCTCCCTGCCAGAGAGAGTAGGCTTCTCTTGGGACTAGGAAATGCAGTTGAAGCTCTGAGCAAACTTACTTCAGTAGTCTTCAATATTTCACCAGAGAGAGGGAGAACTAACAGACAGATGGAAGACTGCTAATACCGTCACCTCTGTGTGTGCGTGTGTGCGTGTGCTTGTGCGTGCGTGTGTGTGTGTGTGTGCGTGCGTGCGTGTGTGTGCGTGCGTGCGTGTGTGTGCGTGCGTGCGTGTCTGTGCGTGTGTGTGCGTGTGCGTGCGTGTGTGTGCGTGTGCGTGCGTGCGTGCGTGTGTGTGTGTGTGTGTGTGTGTGTGTGTGTGTGTGTGTGTGTGTGTGTGTGTGTGTGTGTGTGTGTGTGTGTGTGTGATAAGAAACAGTAAACTACGTGCTTGTATCAGGAGGAAGCTGTGGCTGTAGTTAATACGCCAGACTGCGAGCAACGCTTCTAACAGCCTGGTTGACCAGTCTACCAAACTTATTTTCCTAGGCTGAGAGACTGAGCCGCGGGGGGACATTGATCCTCGGAACACCTGGAGCTGACATTGTGGCTTAGCTTCAATATGTCTAACCTGTTAGAATTCTATAACAAAATGTCGGCGATTGCGTAAAAGATAAAGATAGGGTTGACTGCATCTTCCTGTTCTACCAGAAAGTGTTCGACACTGCCCCACGCAGGCAGGTCCTTCCCACAGGTGAAGAACAAACTGAAGTATGAGGTGACTGAACACTGGGAGTACCGGTCATAAGGCAAGCTTATAGTAATAACAGCAAGTGGTAAGCGGATAGTATACCTGGGGTATACATGGGGTATATCTGGAGTATACTTGGAGTATACCTGGGGTATATGTGGGTATACCTGGGGTATATGTGGGTATACCTGGAGTATACCTCGGGGTATACCTGGGGGTATACTTGGAGTATACCTGGAGAGTTCTGGGAGTTCAACTCACCAAGCCCGGCCTGAGGCCAGGCTCGTCTTGTGATAACTTGGTCCACCAGGCTGTTGCTTGGAGCGGTCCGCAGGCCCCACACACCCACTACAGCCTGGTTGGTCCGGATTGTGCTCGTGTCTGAAGCTAGCCGCAGATATATTGACATAATCAAAGCTGGAGAGCCTATTGGGCTCCAATAGGCTCCAGATCGCAGACCCAGAGAAGACGACCTTAGAGAGCACCAGAGGTCTTGAAGATTATCATTGGCATGGCGTCCCTTGTCTGGAAGCTCCTTGTTACCCAACCTGTCATTTATATTGTAGTCGTGAAAGCTACTTTATTGTGTTCTGTAAAGTGCCGGACCAACCAGGCTGTAGTGGATGTGTGGGGCTTGCGGGCCGCTCCAAGCAACAGCCTGTTGGACCAAGTTATCACAAGACGAGCCTGGCCTCAGGCCGGGCTTGGGGAGTTGAACCCCCTCCAGGAGTGAGAGGGAGGGAGGGTGAGGGGTGACGTTCACCACGTGCCACAGTTAAGATAAGAAGCAGAGGCATTAGTGTCCACAGTTTGTACCCCGGTAGTAAACCTGCCTGGTGGGGGGGGGGGAGGCAGGGAGAGAGGGAGAGAAGGAAAGAGAGATAATATAGAGAAAAGTAGGTAATGATATATAAAATATATATATATATATATATATATATATATATATATATATATATATATACACACATATATATATATACACATATATATATATATATATATATATATATATATATATATATATATATATATATATATATATATATATGTATATATATATATATATATATATATATATATATATATATATATATATATATATATATATATATATATATATATATATATATATATATATATATATATATATATATATATATATATATATATATATATATATATATATATATATATATATATATGTATATATATGTATATATATATATATATATATGTATATATATATATGTATATATATATATATATATATATATATATATATATATATATATTTTTTTTTTTTTTTTTTTTTTTTTTTATCTAACTTTATTTGAAAATGTCATTACACAAAAAAGTTACAGTATTGATTACATGCAGGGTACAAGCCTGCTTGTCACAGGTTGAAAAGCTCCTCCAGCTCCTCAGATGGCGGGCAGGAACCATGGATGCAGTGAGCATTTCCTCTCTGGATTGCCACACTGAGGCGCTGAAAGAGAAAACTGGCAGCTCTAGGGTCTCTAGTTGTTTCGATTAGCTTAGACCCCAACTCCTTCAAAAAGCTAGCAGCACTTTTACCCCAGGCACCAAGTGTCTCTGAGGCAATGGGGACAAAATTGTAGTGGTGCTCAAGGTCTCTGTATTTACGTGACTTGGCCGCTTCTCGGTGATTGGCAGCTCCTCCTGCTTGAGTAGCACTGAAGTCAACATAGGTATTGGCTAAAGTTGAGACGCAAGTGTAGTCCCACACCAACTGTCTACCATTCTTCCAGGGGTTCACCGTGATTCCATCTGGGCGACAGACAGGCTCATTAGAGTTGTGGGACATTAGGTAGCGGGGCTCTCTCTCTGCTGGACAGCCGGCTGTGGTAAGGCTTCTCTAAATAATGTCATTGACCTCGCCGTGTCTTGCATGCCATCCTCCTGTCCTTTGGCAGAGAAGGCCATGCCGTCCGTACCTGTCGGCCTCTGCCTCGCCGCAAATACACCTGTATTCGGTGTGGATTGGGGCAGCGAGACGGAGAGCCACGGCAATTCGGAGGGCCTGCGGTGTGAGACGGGTGCCGGTTGCTGACATTGGGATTGCTAATAGGAAATCACCTGCATGGGGAGCTGCTACTGCTCTAAGTCGGGCAGTGTCATGTGGTGTTGTCGCAGCTTCTAGCAAAGTCGCAGCTTCTTGGTCGGCAATGGGGCGATCCCAGCTGGATTGCTTATGGGCTTCAGAAGGCGGTGGTTGGGGTGCTGGTCCTGCGAGAGAGACCCATTTGGTTGTGCAGTCTGTGAAGCTGGGATCATGTACCCCTGCCTGTTGAACTAGGTACTCAGGTAGGATTTCCTTCACCAAGTTGTCAGACCCCACTGAAGAGGACAGGAACGCTGGTACCGCAATTTGTGTTGCTGTGCGCACGCCAAGGCCCCCGAGTCTGACAGGAAGGGAGGCCTGTTTCCACTGCGAGTTGCTGAGGGAAAGATTGAGGGCTTTTTCTAGTGTTGAATTCAGCAAGCTGTCATACTCTTCTAATTTAATATTGTTGAAAGATGGCGAACATCTTAGAAAGTAGGTGAGCCTGGGAAGGGACAAGCATCTGGTGATGAGGTAAAGTGCATCATGAGCATCGATGTCTTCAATCCTCTCGTTCATTCTCTTCAGGTCAGTGATCTTCTTACCAAGGACCTCGTCGATGGCATTCCTTCCAAGAGGAGCACCTAGGAGTGTGCTGTCCTCAGGGTTGGTTGTATGAATGTCAGGCAATATATATATATATATATATATATATATATATATATATATATATATATATATATATATATATATATATATATATATATATATGGAAGCGTTGGGGTGATATTAGCGGAGACGGAAGTGGAGTGAAGGGTGAGGGAGAGACGGTAACGAAGGGAGACAGAGGTTGGGGGGAGTGTGGAGGGGGAATGTGGAAGGGGGGGAGGGGAGGGGAGGGGTGTAAAAGGAGATTGAGGAGAGAAGATAAGACAGGCAGGGAGGGGAGGTAGTGGTGTTAGGTGACACCCTCACAGGGACGGTGTGTCTCTGAGGGTGTGAGAGAGAGACTGGCACTAGACTGTTAGTCTCTGTTAGTCTAGTTACACCAGACTGTTAGACTGTGACACCCCGCGTTGGGAGGGGGGGGCAAGGCCAGAGCTCGGGGCGGGGTATTGAGGGTGGGGGGTGCTGGTAGTGGAGGGGACGGGTTGACGGAGTCGCGGGACGGGTAAGGTGGGAGGGCACGGAAGGGGTTGATCGTAATCAAAGAGAAGAAACAGATACCTAAATGAGGGGATGAGGGTAGGAGGAGTGAGGGGGGGGGTGAGGAAGGAGCCGGAGGGGGGAAGGGACTCAAGGCGGCACCATATATTATAGGCCTACACGCAGACGTCTAATGGCTATACATTTTCTTGGTGTATAACATGTGTTGGTATAGTGTGTTGAGCCTGTGTGACGCAGCTGCCCATGGCTGTACCACCCTCCGTGTTGATGTTACTGACACACTGCACCACCCTCCCTCTGCTGCTCCTGCTGCTGCTGCTGCTGCTGCTGCTGCTGCTGCTGCTGCTGCTGCTGCTCCTGCTGCTGCTGCACTCAACCTGAAGACACACCCCACTGTATATATGTGTGTTTATGTGTATTAAAAACCAACACGTAGGATGTAACCTGTTACAAACCGTTCATTAATGCTCGTGACCCGTACAGCAACAAAATCTTGTAGTCTAGAGACAGTTACCGATGCTGCAATCTCAAGGTGGGTCACCAGTATAATCCCAGGGTTTGTACAGGCAAGAATTAAAATTAATCACCTCCTTAGGACTAAGTAATCACTCAAATAAAAATATATATTATAAATATACTTCAGTTAATTATCAAGTTAACTATACGTCAGTTAATTATCACGTCAGTTAATTATCACGTCAGTAATTATATCGTAATTATACGTCAGTTAATTATACATCAGTTAAGTATCACGTCAGTTAATTATACTTCAGTTAATTATCAATATTATATGTTAATCAACAGATGGGTAAACACATGTAAATCAAAATAAAATTATGTCTCCACAGACTAACATATTACAACAGAACATAATAGATATAATGTAACAGACTTAACTCTTAGATGTGCTCCTTCCAGTGTCCAAACAGTTACTGAATAATGTTCTCACGGCAGGAGCCGATCTCGCTTCTACACAACATTTTGAGTGGCAGTTTTTACTTAATATAAATCTTACTTACATGGAACCATATAATGGGAATTACTTAACTAAATTAAGGAATGATCAGATTTACATGTATGAACATAAGTAATGTAGTTATTAATATAATAGTTATGTAATTATAAAATAAAAAGAATTTGTTGGCAACTGCCCAACATGGCAGGAAATAATATCCCACAAATATTGCCGTCTAGGTGAACAAATAATAACGGTTTCCCACAGTCTTGCGACTAAGTGATCAGTACAAACTATAACTTTCTCACGGGAAGCTGACACACACAAAAAATAATAACGGTTCCCCACGGTTTGGGCTGCCCACTGATCATCACCACAATATAACATATCAGCATATACAAGTACTGATATAAGCATACAAGAACATACAAGTACTGATATAAGCATACAAGAACATACAAGTAATGATATAAGCATACAATACATGATAGCCTAACAGTGTGGACAATGGTGAGTGTACCAGAGCTGCCAATGGTGAGTGTACCAGCGTGGACAATGGTGAGTGTACCAGTGTGGACAATGGAGAGTGTACCAGCGTGGACAATGGTGAGTGTACCAGTGTGGATAATGGTGAGTGTACCAGTGTAGACAATGATGAGTGTACCAGTGCTGACAATGGTGATTGTACCCGCGTGACAATGGTGAGGGTACCAGCGTGAACAATGGTGAGTGTACAGTGTGGACAATGGTGAGTGTACCAGTGCTGACAATGGTTAGTGTACCAGTGCTGACAATGGTGAGTGTACCAGTGTGGACAATGGTGAGTGTACCAGTGTGGACATTGGTGAGTGTACCAGTGCTGACATAATGAGTGTACCAGTGCTGACAATGGTGAGTGTACCAGTGTGGACAATGCTGAGTGTACCAATGTGGACAATGCTGAGTGTACCAGTGCTGACAATGTTGAGTGTAGCAGTGTGGACAACGGTGAGTGTACCAGTGCTGACAATGGTGAGTGTACCAGTGTGGACAATGGTGAGTGTACCAGTGCTGACACTGGTGAGTGGTACCAGTGTGGCTAATGGTGAGTGTACCAGTGTGGACAATGGTGACGAGAACCAGTGCTGACAATGGTGAGTGTACAGTGTGGACAATGGTCAGTGTACCAGTGTGGACACATGGTAAGTGTACCAGTGTGGACAATGGTGAGTGTACCAGTGTGGACAATTGTGAGTGTACCAGTGTGGACAATGGTGAGTGTACCAGCGTGGACAATGGTGAGTGTACCAGCGTGGACAATGGTGAGTGTAACAAGTGTGGACAATGGTGAGTGTACCAGAGCTGACAATGGTGAGTGTACCAGCGTGGACAATGGTGAGTGTACCAGTGTGGACATTGGTGAGTGTACCAGCGTGGACAATGGTGAGTGTACCAGTGCTGACAATGGTGAGTGTACCAGCGTGGACAATGGTGAGTGTACCAGTGCTGACAATGGTGAGTGTACCAGTGCTGACAATGGTGAGTGTACCAGCGTGGACAATGGTGAGTGTACCAGTGTGCACAATGCTGAGTTGTACCAGTGTGACAATGGTGAGTGTACCAGGTCTGACAATGGTGAGTGTACCATTGTGGACAATGGTGAGTGTACCAGTGTGGACAATGGTGAGTGTACCAGTGCTGACAATGGTGAGTGTACCAGTGTGGACAATGCTGAGTGTAGTAGCGTGGACAATGGTGAGTGTACCAGTGCTGACAATGGTGATGTGTACCTAGTGGTGCCAATGGTGAGTGTACCAGCGTGGACAATGGTGAGTGTACCAGTGTGGACAATGGTGAGTGTACCAGTGTGGACAATGATGAGTGTACCAGTGCTGACAATGGTGATTGTACCAGCGTTGACAATGGTGAGTTGTACCAGTGCTGACAATGGTGAGTGTACCAGCGTGAACAATTTTGAGTGTACCTGCGTGGACAATGATGAGTGTACCAGTGCTGACAATCGTGAGTGTACCAGTGCTGACAATGGTGAGTGTACCAGTGTGGACAATAGTGAGTGTACTAGTGTGGACAATAGTGAGTGTACCAGTTTGGACAATGATGAGTGT
>WNGS01003388.1:2025548-2039282 GCA_020271785.1 Procambarus virginalis
GGCCTAGCGAATATCAGCGGGTCCTATAATTTTCCTGTGTGGTGAAGGTTATGGGCGGGAGGGGGCGCCCCGACACGGCAGCAGCCACGGCCAGTAATGAAGACAAGAGACGGTCGCTACACTGATAACACCGCTCCATCGCTGCCACTCAAACCTCCACTTATCCTTATCATTGTCAATTACAGTTATCATTAAATTGTTTCGGCCTATGATAGATGGCTTATTTACTCAGGAATAAAATAGGTTTTTGTTGGAAATACTGAGCGTCTGAACTTTTGCCGCGCATTCACTGTAGTAGTCAGTACTCCAGCACCTTCACTGTAGTAGCCAGTACTCCAGCACCTTCACTGTAGTAGCCAGTACTCTAGCACCTTCACTGTAGTAGCCAGTACTCCACCACCTTCACTGTAGTAGCCAGTACTCCACCACCTTCACTGTAGTAGCCAGTACTCCAGCACCTTCACTGTTGTAGCCAGTACTCCAGCACCTTCACTGTAGTAGCCAGTACTCCACCACCTTCACTGTTGTAGCCAGTACTCTAGCACCTTCACTGTAGTAGCCAGTACTCCAGCACCTTCACTGTAGTAGCCAGTACTCTACCACCTTCACTGTAGTAGCCAGTACTCCAGCACCTTCACTGTTGTAGCCAGTACTCCACCACCTTCACTGTAGTAGCCAGTACTCCACCACCTTCACTGTTGTAGCCAGTACTCTACCACCTTCACTGTAGTAGCCAGTACTCCACCACCTTCACTGTTGTAGCCAGTACTCCACCACCTTCACTGTTGTAGCCAGTACTCCACCACCTTCACTGTAGTAGCCAGTACTCCACCACCTTCACTGTTGTAGCCAGTACTCCACCACCTTCACTGTAGTAGCCAGTACTCCACCACCTTCACTGTTGTAGCCAGTACTCCACCACCTTCACTGTTGTAGCCAGTACTCCAGCACCTTCACTGTTGTAGCCAGTACTCCACCACCTTCACTGTAGTAGCCAGTACTCCAGCACCTTCACTGTTGTAGCCAGTACTCTAGCACCTTCACTGTAGTAGCCAGTACTCCAGCACCTTCACTGTTGTAGCCAGTACTCCACCACCTTCACTGTGTAGCCAGTACTCTAGCACCTTCACTGTAGTAGCCAGTACTCCAGCACCTTCACTGTTGTAGCCAGTACTCAACACCTTCACTGTTGTAGCCAGTACTCCACCACCTTCACTGTTGTAGCCAGTACTCCAGCCCCTTCACTGTTGTAGCCAGTACTCCACACCTTCACTGTTGTAGCCAGTACTCCACCACCTTCACTGTTGTAGCCAGTACTCTAGCACCTTCACTGTAGTAGCCAGTACTCCAGCACCTTCACTGTAGTAGCCAGTACTCCACCACCTTCACTGTAGTAGCCAGTACTCCACCACCTTCACTGTGTAGCCAGTACTCCACCACCTTCACTGTAGTAGCCAGTACTCCACCACCTTCACTGTAGTAGCCAGTACTCAGCACCTTCACTGTAGTAGCCAGTACTCCACCACCTTCACTGTAGTAGCCAGTACTCCAGCACCTTCACTGTAGTAGCCAGTACTCCACCACCTTCACTGTAGTAGCCAGTACTCCACCACCTTCACTGTAGTAGCCAGTACTCTAGCACCTTCACTGTAGTAGCCAGTACTCCAGCACCTTCACTGTGTAGCCAGTACTCCAGCACCTTCACTGTAGTAGCCAGTACTCCAGCACCTTCACTGTTGTAGCCAGTACTCCAGCACCTTCACTGTTGTAGCCAGTACTCCAGCACCTTCACTGTTGTAGCCAGTACTCCAGCACCTTCACTGTAGTAGCCAGTACTCCAGCACCTTCACTGTTGTAGCCAGTACTCCAGCACCTTCACTGTTGTAGCCAGTACTCCAGCACCTTCACTGTAGTAGCCAGTACTCCAGCACCTTCACTGTAGTACAGTACTCAGCACCTTCACTGTTGTAGCCAGTACTCCAGCACCTTCACTGTAGTAGCCAGTACTCCACCACCTTCACTGTAGTAGCCAGTACTCCAGCACCTTCACTGTTGTAGCCAGTACTCCAGCACCTTCACTGTAGTAGCCAGTACTCCAGCACCTTCACTGTTGTAGCCAGTACTCCAGCACCTTCACTGTTGTAGCCAGTACTCCAGCACCTTCACTGTTGTAGCCAGTACTCCAGCACCTTCACTGTAGTAGCCAGTACTCCAGCACCTTCACTGTTGTAGCCAGTACTCCAGCACCTTCACTGTAGTAGCCAGTACTCCAGCACCTTCACTGTTGTAGCCAGTACTCCAGCACCTTCACTGTAGTAGCCAGTACTCAGCACCTTCACTGTTGTAGCCAGTACTCCAGCACCTTCACTGTTGTAGCCAGTACTCCAGCACCTTCACTGTAGTAGCCAGTACTCCAGCACCTTCACTGTTGTAGCCAGTACTCCACCACCTTCACTGTTGTAGCCAGTACTCCAGCACCTTCACTGTAGTAGCCAGTACTCCAGCACCTTCACTGTTGTAGCCAGTACTCCAGCACCTTCACTGTAGTAGCCAGTACTCTAGCACCTTCACTGTAGTAGCCAGTACTCTAGCACCTTCACTGTAGTAGCCAGTACTCCCACCTTCACTGTAGTAGCCAGTACTCCACCACCTTCACTGTAGTAGCCAGTACTCCACCACCTTCACTGTAGTAGCCAGTACTCCAGCACCTTCACTGTTGTAGCCAGTACTCCACCACCTTCACTGTTGTAGCCAGTACTTCAGCACCTTCACTGTTGTAGCCAGTACTCCACACCTTCACTGTTGTAGCCAGTACTCCCCACCTTCACTGTTGTAGCCAGTACTCCAGCACCTTCACTGTAGTAGCCAGTACTCCAGCACCTTCACTGTTGTAGCCAGTACTCCACACCTTCACTGTAGTAGCCAGTACTCCACCACCTTCACTGTTGTAGCCAGTACTCCAGCACCTTCACTGTAGTAGCCAGTACTCTAGCACCTTCACTGTAGTAGCCAGTACTCCAGCACCTTCACTGTTGTAGCCAGTACTCTACCACCTTCACTGTAGTAGCCAGTACTCCAGCACCTTCACTGTAGTAGCCAGTACTTCAGCACCTTCACTGTAGTAGCCAGTACTCCAGCACCTTCACTGTAGTAGCCAGTACTCCACCACCTTCACTGTAGTAGCCAGTACTCTAGCACCTTCACTGTAGTAGCCAGTACTCCAGCACCTTCACTGTTGTAGCCAGTACTCCAGCACCTTCACTGTTGTAGCCAGTACTTCAGCACCTTCACTGTTGTAGCCAGTACTCCAGCACCTTCACTGTTGTAGCCAGTACTCCAGCACCTTCACTGTTGTAGCCAGTACTCCAGCACCTTCACTGTTGTAGCCAGTACTCCAGCACCTTCACTGTTGTAGCCAGTACTTCAGCACCTTCACTGTAGTAGCCAGTACTCTACCACCTTCACTGTAGTAGCCAGTACTTCAGCACCTTCACTGTAGTAGCCAGTACTCCAGCACCTTCACTGTTGTAGCCAGTACTCCAGCACCTTCACTGTTGTAGCCAGTACTCCACCACCTTCACTGTAGTAGCCAGTACTCCAGCACCTTCACTGTTGTAGCCAGTACTCCACCACCTTCACTGTAGTAGCCAGTACTCCACCACCTTCACTGTAGTAGCCAGTACTCCAGCACCTTCACTGTTGTAGCCAGTACTCCACCACCTTCACTGTAGTAGCCAGTACTCCACCACCTTCACTGTTGTAGCCAGTACTCCAGCACCTTCACTGTAGTAGCCAGTACTCTAGCACCTTCACTGTAGTAGCCAGTACTCCAGCACCTTCACTGTTGTAGCCAGTACTCCAGCACCTTCACTGTTGTAGCCAGTACTCTAGCACCTTCACTGTAGTAGCCAGTACTCCAGCACCTTCACTGTTGTAGCCAGTACTCCACCACCTTCACTGTAGTAGCTAGTACTCTACCACCTTCACTGTAGTAGCCAGTACTCTAGCACCTTCACTGTAGTAGCCAGTACTCCAGCACCTTCACTGTAGTAGCCAGTACTCCACCACCTTCACTGTAGTAGCCAGTACTCCACCACCTTCACTGTTGTAGCCAGTACTCTACCACCTTCACTGTAGTAGCCAGTACTCCAGCACCTTCACTGTAGTAGCCAGTACTTCAGCACCTTCACTGTAGTAGCCAGTACTCCAGCACCTTCACTGTAGTAGCCAGTACTCCACCACCTTCACTGTAGTAGCCAGTACTCCACCACCTTCACTGTAGTAGCCAGTACTCCAGCACCTTCACTGTAGTAGCCAGTACTCCAGCACCTTCACTGGTGGAGTATTCTGGTGGCTAGAGGGGGGGGGGTAGTTTGGCCTACAGCTGTATTTTGCCATAATGGTGGGAATTTCTTTAAGAGGGTTTAAGAGGATTGCATTGGAAGGGACCTAAATATCCTCTCTAATGCTTTTCTCGGCGGTTATGGATCCCGCTTCTTCCAGCCAAAGGTGGTTACCCCCCTTTCCCCAGAGAAATATAAATATCATTTTAAATATAAATGAAAATTAAATAAGTTTATTGAGGTAAAATCCACACAAAGGGATGAGGTATCTCAAGCTATCCTCACCCCGTTCTCAACGTGTTAATATATACATAGACACACATCACAAACAATAAACATATTACCAAACATTCTGAGAGATAAACATATACATTTCCTCCTTCACAAGTAGTATGATATCAGACGTACACAAATACTTTTATGACCGAGGTATACTGTATAGACAATTTGCAAGAGACGCAGATAATTCAACAAAAGATTACAGTCTTGGTGCAAAATTCTTATATCTCTCAAGAATTTCATCAACCTTTCCGTTGTGACACATCCAGGCTATTTGTTCAGGAACAGTCCTTATCTCAGTGTTTCTATATACATTAATCAAGGGACAATCAAGAACATAATACCTTAACATACCACATAGTTTACACTTCGTGTCATTATCATGAACACCTATCCCATATTCCCAGTAATATTTGTACCCAAGCCTGAGCCGCATGTACACAGAGTCACTCCAAGCATTTCTCCTTTTACCATAAGTGAAATGAGTGTTTTGACTCACATACATGTAGTGTTGCATGGTTTGACTTCTCTCATACATTATACCTCTCCTCGCTACTTCTGCCTGTGCCTGAATATTTCTGATTTTGCTTCTTATTTGTCTCATTGTGAATTCACATTCGATGTCAACTTGTGGTTTTGATGTGGCACGTTTGGCCAAGTCATCCGCCACCTCGTTGAGCACTATTCCAACATGAGATGGAATCCACATGAATTTCACACTATGACCTTTCAGCTGTATCTCAGTTATCCTTTTCTTACACTCCTCAACTATGGACATGAAGACTGGGTTTCATTTCATTTTCATTTTAAATATAACACGAAACAACTGATATAAATTGGATAAGTTTAGATTTGGGAAAGACCTGGGTAAATACTAGTTTGGAAACGGGGTGGGTTGTTTGTGGAATTAACTTGTGGGTAACATAATAGATGTGGGATCGCTGGATTGTTTCAAGCGTAGGTGGGGCATAGGAGTTAAGGTGGGTATAAAAATGATATAACAAGTATGGGCCAATAGGCCTTCTACAGTTTCCTTTATTCTATAATTGTTATTACATTGGGGTTGATAACAAGATCATTAGTACTACTTGCCTGTCATCTCCTCCCGTACCTGATACTCCCCTCACCCCCCTTCCCTCCCTGGAGCCCCAATTACTACCCGATCTCCTTCCTCTGTACACCATTAGTATCTAACCCTCTTTGTCCATACTTAAGTCTTCTGTGTAGTGCTGCAACTACCCCTTCCCCCCTACCTCCCTCCCCTCCTCCCCTCCTCCTCCCCTCCCCCCCTCCTATACTTCCCCTTCCCCCTCCTGCCCTCCCCCCCCCCACCACACAGAACAGATAACAAGCAGCATTGCTTTTATCTTGCCGTTTCACATTTGTGTTTGTTGCCTTGGGCCGGCGCGGTGCATCCCGGGGGCGGCGTCGTGTGTGATCGTTCTTGTACTGGGAACGGTTTATTTCCTGGAGGTTTATTTGCTGGTTGAGAAGTGTGGCGCCGGCCAGGGGATGGGAGTCTACACGCCCGGGCTGCTCTCAGCTGAGGTAACATTACTTACACCTTGTTGGTGAGAATCCAGCCCCTCTACTGTGTGGGTGTCCGCGGCTTCTGTGTCTGTGGGTGTGGGTGACAGGCCCGCCTGTCTGCGGCCCGGTCCCCGACCAGGCCTCCTCGTTGCTGGGCTGGTCAGCCAGACTGTTGGACGCGGCTGCTCGCTGCCTGACGTGTGAATCACAGCCTGGTTGATCAGGTGTCCTTTGGAGGTGTTTATCCAGTTCTCTCTTGAACACTGTGAGGGGTCGGCCAGTTATGCCCCTTATGTGTAGTGGAAGCGTGTTGAACAGTCTCGGGCCTCTGATGTTGATAGTTCTCTCTTGAACACTGTGAGGGGTCGGCCAGTTATGTCCCTTATGTGTAGTGGAAGCGTGTTGAACAGTCTCGGCCCCCTGATGTTGATAGTTCTCTCTTGAACACTGTGAGGGGTCGGCCAGTTATGCCCCTTATGTGTAGTGGAAGCGTGTTGAACAGTCTCGGGCCTCTGATGTTGATAGTTGTCTCTTGAACACTGTGAGGGGTCGGCCAGTTATGTCCCTTATGTGTAGTGGAAGCGTGTTGAACAGTCTCGGGCCTCTGATGTTGATAGTTCTCTCTTGAACACTGTGAGGGGTCGGCCAGTTATGTCCCTTATGTGTAGTGGAAGCGTGTTGAACAGTCTCGGGCCTCTGATGTTGATAGTTCTCTCTCAGAGTACCTGTTGCACCTCTGCTCTTCAACGGGGGTATTCTGCACATCCTGCCATGTCTCCTGGTCTCATGTGTGTTTTTCTGTGTGCAGGTTTGGGACCAGCCCCTCTACTATTTACCACGTGTAAATNNNACAACCCGTCCTCATAACAAAGCCAAATGTTCGTTAACCCAGCTGCCACACTCCCCGTTTAAACCCGTCCTCGACTCAAGTCCATTCCATCCAGCGGTCGACCCCACAGACACATTAATAATCTTAACATGCTGTTCATTCACAACAGAAATTTTCTCAAAATTAATTAATATTAATATATTAGCATATTGTGTATATATAGGCATAGGTTAGTTTAGGTGTTTAGGTTCTGTTTGCGATTATTTGTTTTGTAGTACGTGGGTGAAGCATTTACCAGCGTTGTGGTTCGAACAAAATTCGTCAGTGAAGCACTTGTTTCTGGAAGTGTCCGAACGCCCATCAGTTTGAGATCGTGTGTAAACCCGTTTTTCATTCATAACAGTATGGGGGTTGGCGGGTGGATGGAATCACTTTGGGTCTTGGAGCAGCCCGTCCTCCAAACAAGACCCAAAAGTGATTCCATGCACCGCCAAACCCCCTGTTTATGAATAAAAAAACGGTTTACACACTACTCACAACTACTGACATTTCGAACATATCCGGAACAAGTGCTTCACTGCCGAATTTTTGTTCGAACCACAACGCTGTAAATGCTTCACCCACGTACTACAAATAGAAATAATCGCCAAGAACCTAAACACCTAACTAACCTATCCTATATATACACAATATGCTAATATATTATAATATTAATTTATACTTGAGAAAATTCCCGTTTTGAATGAACAGCATGTTAAAATTTATGAATGCGTCTGTGGGGTTGACCGCTGAATGTAATGGACTTGAGTCGAGGACGGGTTGTGTTCCACAGACCATCAGCGTCCACACACTCAGAGGTCTGGGGTCGGGGGTCAGACCCTAACAATCTGTGGAAGGTCATTACGGCCACACCACACAGCCTACTGACCAACCTGCAAAGTATACTTACTCCTGAATATAGTCCACCAATTAATATACTCAGTGTATACTCCAAGAAGCGGGATATAACACATCAAAGTATACATATCCCTGTGTAGAATGGCTTTGGTAATTAATATAATTCTCAGACATTTCATGTGTCGTACTATTGTATAGCATAATTCCTGATAATTCCATATCATTGTGCAAGGGTTTAAAAATAATTAATGTAATTGAACTTACATTAAATGATGTTCTAAAGTTGTTAGTGTTATCAAAGGTCTCGACTAATTGACAGACATACAATTTGCATCAATGTGATAACTACTGAGTCAAGTCACATTTGCGTCAATGGTTAGTAATCAGTTGACGCAAATGGTAATGACATCAGCATGGCAGTGACATCAGCATGGCAGTGACATCAGCATGGTATGACATCAGCATGGCAGTGACATCAGCATGGCAGTGGCATCAGCATAGCAGTGACATCAGCATGGTAGTCACATCAGCATGGCAGTAGCATCAGCATGGTAGTCACATCAGCATGGCAATGACCTCAGCATGGCAATTCAGAATGTTAAGATTTCTTTATCTTTAAGAATAGTGAATATTTCTTGCACATGTTCACAGGATTTTAAATAGAAATTCCCTAGATGGAGTGAGGCTGGGGGGGGGGGGAGGGTGGCCGGTCAGACGGGAGGCACTAACCGGACGCACTCACCCTGAAGGCACTCAACCGAGACCTTGGCAACAGGGTGCGTGAGGCATGTTTGGTCTCCAGCTGGGTTCACTTCGCACACGCACTCGCCCCCGTTAGCGTGCACGCCTTTACAGTTACACGCACTCACACAAGCGCCCCCCCCCCCCCAACACACACACAGAGTGGAGGTGGGGATTCCTCCTTTTTCCCTGTTTCTTTTTCGCTTCTGTTTTACTCTTAGAACTCCCACCCCTGAACCCCTCTTTATATCCCTCTCACCATTCTTCTCCTCCCCACCTGACTCTCCCTCCTCCCCACCTGACTCTCCCTCCTCCCTCTCATTGATATCGGGTTCCCTTCCTCTTTATCATTGTTTCTTTCTCGTCCTTTTGTTCCTCCCCCCCCTTACCCTCCCCTTACCCTGTCATACTATCCCCCCCCCACCACCCCTCGCGTCCCCTGTTGCCTCTTGTTCATCATGAATGGTGCAATGGTCAATTAGGCTGAGGTCAGCCTCGTGTTGTGCGTTAAGTGAGGGGGAGGGAGGGTCGGTGGAGAGGGGGTTGGGAGGGTCGGTGGAGAGGGGTTGGGAGGGTCGGTGGAGAGGGGTTGGGAGGGTCGGTGGAGAGGGGTTGGGAGGGTCGGTGGAGAGGGGTTGGGAGGGTCGGTGGAGAGGGGTTGGGAGGGTCGGTGGAGAGGGGTTGGGAGGGTCGGTGGAGAGGGGGTTGGGAGGGTCGGTGGAGAGGGGTTGGGAGGGTCGGTGGAGAGGGGTTGGGAGGGTCGGTGGAGAGGGGTTGGGAGGGTCGGTGGGAGAGGGGTTGGGAGGGTCGGTGGAGAGGGGGAGGGAGGGTCGGTCGTTGGGAGGGAGGGGGGGGCAGGTAAAATTCGTATAGTCAATATTGACTTATTAAATACGTGCATAGGTGATATACTAAACATAATAGATACCCTTAAAAAGCTTCATAGAAAACACCGACCTTACCCAACCTTGTTAGTATGTTAAGATAAGCATCTTATTGCTTCGTAATTACAATTGTTACTTAATTTAACCTATTCAATATTGACTTATTAAATACGTGCATAGGTGATATACTAAACATAATAGTTTACCTTGAAAGCTTCATAGAAAACACCGACCTTACCTACCTTGTTAGTATGTTAAGATAAGCATCTTATTGCTTCGTAATTACTATTATTACTTAACCTATACCTGGTGGTGAGGGGCCGAAAATTTAAGTCGTCAGACATCATTATTCCCAAATCCTTGACATGCTGTTTTCCTACTATGGGCACATTTGATTGTGTTTTGTACCCTGTATTGTGTTTAAGGTCCTCATTTTTACCATACCTGAGCAGAAGTTTTACTGTTCCAGCCGTCCTTTCCACTATTTGGAGGCATGTGTGGGGGGTTTGGGGACGTGTGTGTGTTGTATTTGTGTCGCTGTGTATGCTGACATTTGTATTCCCTGGGAATCCCTTGATTGTTTCAAGCGTAGGTTAGACATGTATATTAGTGTGCGTGGGTGGATATAAATAGGAACTGCCACGCATGGACCAATAGGCTTACCTTGATTCTTATGTTCTATCTTCCCCAGACATGGTGTATATCATTTCTATTCATTCTTACATTTACAATTGATCTTTGAGTTGTCTTCTCAACAGTGAATGGTGATATCTCATTGATATCGTGTTCCCTTCCTCTTTATCATTGTTTCTTTCTCGTCCTTTTGTTCTTTCCCCCTTACCCTGTCATACTATCCCCCCCCCCCACCACAGCCTAAATGAAAATAATGCCTCGGGAAATAAAGAATATGAGTGCTCAGAATAAAGCCTCAAGGGGACGTTGATCCTCTGAATTGTCGACGCTTAAAGATGGTTGAATGTGTCGGGCAGAGAGGTGTCGGCCGCAGCAGGGTGACGGTGCAGGGTGCGGGGCTGCTGTGGGTTGAGCCAAATACGTCCAGTCCATGCATTCCTGAAGTGCAAGAATCATAATAGCATGATGTATCAGATATTTTTGTGGGCCATATATACGTTGGGAGCGAACTGGTGTCTCTGGCTTCCCCACCACGCACTCCGGACACTCCCACCACCAGCTTAACGTGTCACCAAGAATGTCTGCTCAAGTCCCATGCTGCTGCTACTCTCCCAGCAGACCATACTCTCAAGAGTGAGAACGCTGCTCACAATTGTCTGAGATCAAGAGTCACGCAAGTAGTGTTTTGAAGATAGAAAGTGAAGCAACTCAATGATTGGAGGCTAATGAGTCAGCTTTAGCCTAGACGTGAGGTGAACAGCCCCAGCAGGTAACCCGCACAGTAGGTCCGGTATTCCCAGAAAGGATTTTATTCTTTTGCCTTCAGTTTATTGTTGAAATTGCGATGGCTTTGCGATATCTGGAGAGCGCCTTCGCGTTTACCTTTCAACTTTAATGTATGTATGTTGCAAGGTTCATTTTGACTTTGGTGATTTAAAACTCAGATCAATGATCGTACGAAATGGATTTAGGGAGCTTGACACTCGGTGGAAATTACATTTAGCAATGTTTCAGTTTGAATGATTGTAAACTACAGAACCGGCAAATTGTTGACTTTTGTAAACTAAATTGTGTACGGAGATGTTGAAGACATGCAAAATGTCCATCCTGGCACGTATTGCCTCTTGCTGCCTCGTCCGATGTCCTCACTAACACCCTCAAGAAGTAGCAAACAAGAATGACATCATTTCCCCACAAGAGACCCAGTTATTTCTCAGACATCACCACCTGTGGTCCGGGCTCCTTGTGTCACCAGCTGTGGTCCGGGCTCCTTGTGTCACCAGCTGTGGTCCGGGCTCCTTGTGTCACCAGCTGTGGTCCGGGCTCCTTGTGTCACCAGCTGTGGTCCGGGCTCCTTGTGTCACCAGCGATTCAATGTTTGCTTAAATAAGACAATACCAGAGAAGAATGAGCAAGACTTGACAGGTGTTGAGAGCACCGACCAGCACACAGGTGTTGACTTAAGTCTTACTAAACAATAACCAAGAATACAGTGTCTACGAGCCACCTGCGACCAGCTGTAACAAGCACCGACCAGCTGTCGCCGCCCCAGCTGGTACCGATCACCTCACCAGGAGATGATTGACACTGGAAACATCAATGGTAGTCAACTTATCCATTACAGTGGCGACAATCAATGATTGACAGAGCGATGAAAGACAGTACAATAGAGAGGATGCGGAAGGCGCATCATGACAATTAACTGACACAATGGTGCGAGCGTGACAGTTCCCTCGTGAAGAGGAGGACCACAATGAAGTTCATGTACAATAATTCCATGATTTAAGGACAATATAGACTCGGTGAATTCAATGTTTTTCTCTGCTGTGATAAAATGTGTGTTTAGCTGTACTTACTGAGGACAACCAGTACTGTTTACAGAACCAGTTTACAAAAATATTTATGAATGTTTCTTTGAAATTTAATTACAGAAGAAGAGAGTATGGAGGAGAACCATTAAGGGTAGTCTTCAACCATTAGGGAAAAGATAAATCCCTCTTAATTAAGATACAAATTGTCTTATTGGGAGGATGGGGGGGGGTGATGTTTTCAGGCCATATTTAATCACCTGGGGAAGTCACGTGTTCACTCGATACACATCAGTGAAGTCCTTAAATGTTGAGTGAAGCCGTGACAGCGTTGGTGCGGATTGTTCACTACGGTACCACCAAAGCTGTCCAACTTTCACTGGTGCTTGGTGTGGAGAAGAGATTAGTCTTAATCCTTCCCATGCCGTTGGCACTAGCTTCATCTTCACTTCAGAAGTACTCGAGTCCCAGAGAGTTATAATCCCATACAACTAGCGGTAGACTTCTGTACTGAAGGTGAGAGTGTGTGTGTGTGTTGTGTTCCCGCCAAGATGGGTGAGAGGCCGTGCCGTGTATGGCTCCGCATGACTCTCCATCTCCCTCACCTGAGCCACTCGCGTCGCCACAACTGTCCTCAATTTTGTATCTATCCTTTCACGGCCAAAGATCACATTCACTCCAAACATGTGTCATCCACGGGCGACTCCTGCCCGTGTCGCCTCTTGGGTGACTCCTGCCCGTGTCGCCTCTTGGGTGACTCCTGCCCGTGTCCCCTCCTGGGTGACTCCTGCCCGTGTCGCCTCCTGGGTGACTCCTGCCCGTGTCGCCTCTTGGGTGACTCCTGCCCATGTCGCCTCTTGGGTGACTCCTGCCCGTGTCGCCTCCTGGGTGACTCCTGCCCGTGTCGCCTCTTGGGTGACTCCTGCCCGTGTCGCCTCCTGGGTGACTCCTGCCCATGTCGCCTCTTGGGTGACTCCTGCCCGTGTCGCCTCCTGGGTGACTCCTGCCCGTGTCGCCTCCTGGGTGACTCCTGCCCGTGTCGCCTCCTGGGTGACTCCTGCCCGTGTCGCCTCCTGGGTGACTCCTGCCCGTGTCACTTCCTGGGTGACTCCTGCCTGGGTCGCCTCCTGGGTGACTCCTGCCCGTGTCGCCTCTTGGGCGACTCCTGCCCGTGTCGCCTCCTGGGTGACTCCTGCCTGTGTCGCCTCCTGGGTGACTCCTGCCCGTGTCACCTCCTGGGTGACTCCTGCCTGTGTCGCCTCCTGGGTGACTCCTGCCCGTGTCGCCTCTTGGGTGACTCCTGCCCATGTCGCCTCTTGGGTGACTCCTGCCTGTGTCGCCTCCTGGGTGACTCCTGCCCGTGTCACCTCCTGGGTGACTCCTGCCTGTGTCGCCTCCTGGGTGACTCCTGCCCGTGTCACCTCCTGGGTGACTCCTGCCTGTGTCGCCTCCTGGGTGACTCCTGCATGTGTCACCTCTTGGGTGACTCCTGCCCGTGTCGCCTCCTGGGTGACTCCTGCCTGTGTCGCCTCCTGGGTGACTCCTGCCCGTGTCACCTCCTGGGTGACTCCTGCCTGGGTCGCCTCCTGGGTGACTCCTGCCCGTGTCACCTCCTGGGTGACTCCTGCCTGTGTCGCCTCCTGGGTGACTCCTGCCCGTGTCACCTCCTGGGTGACTCCTGCCTGTGTCGCCTCCTGGGTGACTCCTGCATGTGTCACCTCTTGGGTGACTCCTGCCCGTGTCGCCTCCTGGGTGACTCTTGCCTGTGTCACCTCCTGGGTGACTCCTGC
>WNGS01003388.1:2040282-2050571 GCA_020271785.1 Procambarus virginalis
TTACCTCAGCTGAGAGCAGCCCGGGCCGCGTGGAGACTCCATCCCCTGGCCGGCGCCACACTTCTCAACCAGCAAATAAACCTCCAGGAAATAAACCGTTCCCAGTACAAGAACGATCACACACGACGCCGCCCCCGGGATGCACCCGCCGGCCCAAGGCAACAAACACAAATGTGAACGGCAAGATAAAAGCAATGCTGCTTGTTATCTGTTCTGTGTGGTGGGGGGGGGGGGAGGGCAGGAGGGGAAGGGGAAGTATAGGAGGGGGAGGGGAGAGGAGGGGAGGGAGGTAGGGGGGGAAGGGGTAGTTGCAGCACTACACAGAAGACTTAAGTATGGACAAAGAGGGTTAGATACTAATGGTGTACAGAGGAAGGAGATCGGGTAGTAATTGGGGAGGGGGGAGGGAGGGAAGGGGGCTCCAGGGAGGGAAGGGGTTGAGGGGAATATCAGGTACGGGAGATGACAGGCAAGTAGTACTAATGATCTTGTTATCAACCCCAATGTAATAACAATTATAGAATAAAGGAAACTGTAGAAGGCCTATTGCCCATACTTGTTATATCATTTTTATACCCACCTTAACTCCTATGCCCCACCTACGCTTGAAACAATCCAGCGATCCCACATCTATTATGTTACCCACAAGTTAATTCCCACAACACCCTGTTGATACCTGGTTGATACCTGGTTGATGGGGTTCTGGGAGTTCTTCTACTCCCCAGCCCGGCCCGAGGCCAGGCTTGACTTGTGAGAGTTTGGTCCACTAGGCTGTTGCTTGGAGCGGCCCGCAGGCCCACATACCACCACAGCCCGGCTGGTCCGGAACTCCTTGGAGGAATAAATCTAGTTTCCTCTTGAAGATGTCCACGGTTGTTCCGGCAATATTTCTTATGCTTGCTGGGAGGACGTTGAACAACCGCGGACCTCTGATGTTTATACAGTGTTCTCTGATTGTGCCTATGGCACCCCTGCTCTTCACTGGCTCTATTCTGCATTTTCTTCCATATCGTTCACTCCAGTACGTTGTTATTTTACTGTGTAGATTTGGGACCTGACCCTCCAGTATCTTCCAGGTGTATATTATTTGATATCTCTCTCGTCTTCTTTCTAGTGAGTACATTTGGAGAGCTTTGAGACGATCCCAATAATTTAGGTGCTTTATCGCGTCTATGCGTGCCGTATATGTTCTCTGTATTCCCTCTATTTCAGCAATCTCTCCTGCTCTAAAGGGGGAAGTGAGTACTGAACAGTACTCAAGACGGGACAGCACAAGTGACTTGAAGAGTACAAGCATTGTGATGGGATCCCTGGATTTGAAAGTTCTCGTAATCCATCCTATCATTTTTCTGGCTGTCGCAATATTTGCTTGGTTATGCTCCCTAAACGTTAGGTCGTCAGACATCATTATTCCCAAATCCTTTACATGTTGTTTCCTACTATGGGCACATTTGATTGTGTTTTGTACCCTGTATTATGTTAAGGTCCTCATTTTTACCGTACCTGAGTACGGTAAAAATTTACCGTAAATGTACGGTTGGAAACCCACCCCGTTTCCAAACTAGTATTTACCCAGGTCTTTCCCAAATCTAAACTTATCCAATATATATCAGTTGTTTCGTGTTATATTTAAATTGAAAATGAAATGAAACCCAGTCTTCATGTCCATAGTTGAGGAGGGTAAGAAAAGGATAACTGAGATACAGCTGAAAGGTCATAGTGTGAAATTCATGTGGATTCCATCTCATGTTGGAATAGTGCTCAACGAGGTGGCGGATGACTTGGCCAAACGTGCCACATCAAAACCACAAGTTGACATCGAATGTGAATTCACAATGAGACAAATAAGCAAAATCAGAAATATTCAGGCACAGGCAGAAGTAGCGAGGAGAGGTATAATGTATGAGAGAAGTCAAACCATGCAACACTACATGTATGTGAGTCAAAACACCCATTTCACTTATGGTAAAAGGAGAAATGCTTGGAGTGACTCTGTGTACATGCGGCTCAGGCTTGGGTACAAATATTACTGGGAATATGGGATAGGTGTTCATGATAATGACACGAAGTGTAAACTATGTGGTATGTTAAGGTCTCACACCCTTGCCCATTATGTTCTTGATTGTTCGTTATTAATGTATATAGAACACTGAGATAAGGACTGTTCCTGAACAAATAGCCTGGATGTGTCACCACGGAGAGGTTGATGATAGTCTGGAGAGATATAAGAATTTTGCACCAAGACTGTAATCTTTTGTTGAATTATCTGCATGTGTCTTGCAAATTGTCTATAGAGTATACCTAGGTCATAAGTATTTGTGTACATCTGATATCATACTACTTGTGTAAAGGAAGAAATGTATATATTTATCTCTCAGAATGTTCGGTAATGTGTTTCAACCCGTCCTCGCAAATTCGTATAGTCAATATTGACTTATTAAATACGTGCATAGGTGATATACTAAACATAATAGATACCCTTAAAAAGCTTCATAGAAAACACCGACCTTACTTAACCTTGTTAGTATGTTAAGATAAGCATCTTATTGCTTCGTAATTACAATTATTACTTAACCTATACCTATAATAGGTTAAGTAACAATTGTAATTTGGGGAAAGGGGGTAACCACCTTTGGCTGGAAGAAGCGGGATCCATAACCGCCGAGAAAAGCATTAGAGAGGATATTTAGGTCCCCTCCAATGCAATCCTCTTAAAGAAGTCCCCACCATTATGACAAAATACAGTTGTGGGCCATACTACCCCCCCCCCTCTAGCCACCTGAATACTCCACCAGTGAAGGTGGTGGAGTACAGGCTACTACAGTGAAGGTGGTGGAGCACTGGCTACAACAGTGAAGGTGATGAAGTACTGGCTACTACAGTGAAGGTGGTGGAGTACTGGCTACTACAGTGAAGGTGCTGGAGTACTGGCTACAACAGTGAAGGTGGTGGAGTACTGGCTACTACAGTGAAGGTGGTGGAGTACAGGCTACTACAGTGAAGGTGGTGGAGCACTGGCTACAACAGTGAAGGTGGTGAAGTACTGGCTACTACAGTGAAGGTGGTGGAGTACTGGCTACAACAGTGAAGGTGGTGGAGTACTGGCTACTACAGTGAAGGTGCTGGAGTACTGGCTACTACAGTGAAGGTGGTGGAGTACTGGCTACTACAGTGAAGGTGCTGGAGTACTGGCTACTACAGTGAAGGTGGTGGAGTACTGGCTACTACAGTGAAGGTGCTGGAGTACTGGCTACTACAGTGAAGGTGGTGGAGTACTGGCTACTACAGTGAAGGTGCTGGAGTACTGGCTACTACAGTGAAGGTGGTGGAGTACTGGCTACTACAGTGAAGGTGGTGGAGTACTGGCTACAACAGTGAAGGTGGTGGAGTACTGGCTACTACAGTGAAGGTGGTGGAGTACTGGCTACTACAGTGAAGGTGCTGGAGTACTGGCTACTACAGTGAAGGTGCTGGAGTACTGGCTACTACAGTGAAGGTGCTGGAGTACTGGCTACTACAGTGAAGGTGCTGGAGTACTGGCTACTACAGTGAAGGTGCTGGAGTACTGGCTACTACAGTGAAGGTGCTGGAGTACTGGCTACTACAGTGAAGGTGCTGGAGTACTGGCTACTACAGTGAAGGTGCTGGAGTACTGGCTACTACAGTGAAGGTGCTAGAGTACTGGCTACTACAGTGAAGGTGGTGGAGTACTGGCTACTACAGTGAAGGTGCTGGAGTACTGGCTACTACAGTGAAGGTGCTGGAGTACTGGCTACTACAGTGAAGGTGCTGGAGTACTGGCTACTACAGTGAAGGTGCTGGAGTACTGGCTACAACAGTGAAGGTGGTGGAGTACTGGCTACAACAGTGAAGGTGCTGGAGTACTGGCTACTACAGTGAAGGTGCTGGAGTACTGGCTACTACAGTGAAGGTGCTGGAGTACTGGCTACTACAGTGAAGGTGCTGGAGTACTGGCTACTACAGTGAAGGTGCTGGAGTACTGGCTACTACAGTGAAGGTGCTGAAGTACTGGCTACTACAGTGAATGCGCGGCAAAAGTTCAGACGCTCAGTATTTCCAACAAAAACCTATTTTATTCCTGAGTAAATAAAGCCATCTATCATAGGCCGAAACAATTTAGGGATAACTGTAATTGACAATGATAAGGATAAGTGAGAGGTTTGAGTGGCAGCGATGGAGTGGTGTTATCAGGTGTAGCGACCGTCTCTTGTCTTCATTACTGGCCGTGGCTGCTGCCGTGTCGGGGCGCCCTCTCCCGCCCATAACCTTCACCACACAGGAAATCTATAGGACCCGCTGATATTCGCTAGGCCTACAATGATAGCCTAAATTGTCTACATTCAGTATGAGCGCTGAAGGGGGGGGGGGGGGTGAGATCCGGGCCTCACCGCGATGGTCTAAAGTTTACAGCCAGAGGTAAACTGGG
This sequence comes from Procambarus virginalis, assembly GCA_020271785.1. Lineage (NCBI taxonomy): Eukaryota > Metazoa > Arthropoda > Malacostraca > Decapoda > Cambaridae > Procambarus > Procambarus virginalis. The sequence continues at coordinate 2,044,730 of WNGS01003388.1, forward strand.
CTACACAGCTTCTTGTTTACGCTGCTGATGTTATCTGAGCCATCCTGACCTGCCCTCTACCACCCGGGTTATTGCTCCCACATTTATCATACAAGGTTACATGTTGTGTTTTGTTCCAAATATCATCCCCGCCCCTCCCCGCCCCCCCCCCCCCCCCTGAACATCGATTGCGATTTTATGGAATGTGAAGACGTATTCACCCTTTGTTCATTTATATGTTAAGAAAAGGGCAGAGTAGCGAATCCTACTACAAGTTTTCAGGGTGGCATCACATGATAATTGTATCTTAGCCGCTCGAGCAGCCATTGAAAAACTTCAAGCTGATATTAATAAAGTTTTCGACTGGGCATCAGAAAATAACATGATGTTTAACAGTGATAAATTCCAGGTACTCAGGTACGGTAAAAATGAGGACCTTAAACATAATACAGAGTACAAAACACAATCAAATGTGCCCATAGTAGGAAAACAGCATGTAAAGGATTTGGGAATAATGATGTCTGACGACCTAACGTTTAGGGAGCATAACCAAGCAAATATTGCGACAGCCAGAAAAATGATAGGATGGATTACGAGAACTTTCAAATCCAGGGATCACATCACAATGCTTGTACTCTTCAAGTCACTTGTGCTGTCCCGTCTTGAGTACTGTTCAGTACTCACTTCCCCCTTCAGAGCAGGAGAGATTGCTGAAATAGAGGGAATACAGAGAACATATACAGCACGTATAGACGCGATAAAGCACCTAAATTATTGGGATCGTCTCAAAGCTCTCCAAATGTACTCACTAGAAAGAAGACGAGAGAGATATCAAATAATATACACCTGGAAGATACTGGAGGGCCAGGTCCCAAATCTACACAGTAAAATAACAACGTACTGGAGTGAACGATATGGAAGAAAATGCAGAATAGAACCAGTGAAGAGCAGGGGTACCATAGGCACAATCAGAGAACACTGTATAAACATCAGAGGTCCACGGTTGTTCAACGTCCTCCCAGCAAGCATAAGAAATATTGCCGGAACAACCGTGGACATCTTCAAGAGGAAACTAGATTTATCCCTACAAGGAGTTCCGGACCAACCGGGCTGTGGTGGGTATGTGGGCCTGCGGGCCGCTCCAAGCAACAGCCTAGTGGACCAAACTCTCACAAGTCAAGCCTGGCCTCGGGCCGGGCTTGGGGAGTAGAAGAACTCCCAGAACCCCATCAACCAGGTATCAACCAGCCGCGTCCAACAGCCTGGTTGACCAGTCCAGCAACCAGGAGACCTGGTCGACGACCGGGCCGCGGGGACGCTAAGGCCCGGAAGCACCTCAAGGTAACCGCAAGGTAGCCAATCAGGTACTACTTACCACATGACGATGTTATTGGAAATGATATCAGAGATAAGGTGCTGGAACCAATTAGTGATATCACTAATACTACTTGAAGTAACTGCTACTTGAAGTAACAGCAAGGGGCAGCTACTTGAAGAAGTCTTGTATGGTGCTACAAGCCGCCTTCATGCTACATCTCCACGACGAAGTAGGGAGACTGACCGACGAAGACAGTCACCCAGGAGGTGACACGGGCAGGAGTCACCCAGGAGGTGACACGGACAGGAGTCACCCAGGAGGTGACACGGGCAGGAGTCACCCAAGTCTCACACCCGACTCCTGCCTGTGTATAGAGTGAACACGTGACTTCCTCAGGTGATTAAATATGGCTGAAAACATCACCCCCCCCCCATCCTCCCAATAAGACAATTTGTATCTTAATTAAGAGGGATTTATCTTTTCCCATAATGGTTAAAGACTACGCTTAATGGTTCTCCTCCATACTCTCTTCTTCTGTAATTAAAATTCAAAGAAACATTCATAAATATTTCTGTAAACTGGTTCTGTAAACAGTACTGGTTCTCCTCAGTAAGTACAGCTAAACACACATTTTATCACAGCAGAGAAAAAAAAACATTTAATTCACCGAGTCTATATTGTCCTTAAATCATGGAATTATTGTACATGAACTTCATTGTGGTCCTCCTCTTCACGAGGGAACTGCCACGTTCGCACCATTGTGTCAGTTAATTGTCATGATGCACCTTCCGCATCCTCTCTATTGTACTGTCTTTCATCGCTCTGTCAATCATTGATTGTCGCCACTGTAATGGATAAGTTGACTAGCATTGATGTTTCCAGTGTCAATCATCTCCTGATGAGGTTCACGCTCCAAGCAACAGCCTAGTGGACCAAACTCTCACAAGTCAAGCCTGGCCTCGGGCCGGGCTTGGGGAGTAGAAGAACTCCCAGAACCCCATCAACCAGGTATCAACCAGGTGATCGGTACCAGCTGGGGCGGCGACAGCTGGTCGGTGCTTGTTACAGCTGGTCGCAGGTGGCTCGTAGACACTGTATTCTTGGTTATTGTTTAGTAAGACTTAAGTCAACACCTGTGTGCTGGTCGGTGCTCTCAACACCTGTCAAGTCTTGCTCATTCTTCTCTGGTATTGTCTTATTCAAGCAAACATTGAATCGCTGGTGACACACGGAGCCCGGACCACAGCTGGTGACACAAGGAGCCCGGACCACAGCTGGTGACACAAGGAGCCCGGACCACAGCTGGTGACACAAGGAGCCCGGACCACAGCTGGTGATGTCTGAGGAATAACTGGGTCACTTGTGGGGAAATGATGTCATTCTTGTTTGCTACTTCTTGAGGGTGTTAGTGAGGACATCGGACGAGGCAGCAAGAGGCAATACGTGCCAGGATGGACATTTTGCATGTCTTCAACATCTCCGTACACAATTTAGTTTACAAAAGTCAACAATTTGCCGGTTCTGTAGTTTACAATCATTCAAACTGAAACATTGCTAAATGTAATTTCCACCGAGTGTCAAGCTCCCTAAATCCATTTCGTACGATCATTGATCTGAGTTTTAAATCACCAAAGTCAAAATGAACCTTGCAACATACATACATTAAAGTTGAAAGGTAAACGCGAAGGCGCTCTCCAGATATCGCAAAGCCATCGCAATTTCAACAATAAACTGAAGGCAAAGAATAAAATCCCTTCTGGGAATACCGGACCTACTGTGCGGGTTACCTGCTGGGGCTGTTCACCTCACGTCTAGGCTAAAGCTGACTCATTAGCCTCCAATCATTGAGTTGCTTCACTTTCTATCTTCAAAACACTACTTGCGTGACTCTTGATCTCAGACAATTGTGAGCAGCGTTCTCACTCTTGAGAGTATGGTCTGCTGGGAGAGCAGCAGCAGCATGGGACTTGAGCAGACATTCTTGGTGACACGTTAAGCTGGTGGTGGGAGTGTCCAGAGTGCGTGGTGGGGAAGCCAGAGACGCCAGTTCGTTACCAACGTATATATGGCCCACAAAAATATCTGACACATCATGCTATTATGATTCTTGCACTGCAGGAATGCATGGACTGGACGTATTTGGCTCAACCCACAGCAGCCCCGCACCCTGCACCGTCACCCTGCTGTGGCCGACACCTCTCTGCCCGACACATTCAACCATCTTTAAGCGTCGACAATTCAGAGGATCAACGTCCCTTGAGGCTTTATTCTGAGCACTCATATTCTTTATTTCCCGAGGCATTATTTTCATTTAGGCTGTGGTGGGGGGGGGGATAGTATGACAGGGTAAGGGGGAAGGAACAAAAGGACGAGAAAGAAACAATGATAAAGAGGAAGGGAACACGATATCAATGAGATATCACCATTCACTGTTCAGAAGACAACTCAAAGATCAATTGTAAATGTAAGAATGAATAGAAACGATATACAACATGTCTGGGGAAGATAGAACATAAGAATCAAGGTAAGCCTATTGGCTCATGCGTGGCAGTTCCTATTTATATACACCCACACACACTAATATACATGTCTAACCTACGCTTGAAACAATCAAGGGATTCCCAGGGAATACAAATGTCAGCTTCTTGTTGTTATAGATTCAGCTACTCGGAACAAGTTCCAAGTAGCACGGGCTATGGTGAGCCCGTAACTTACCTGGCACAGGAGCGGGGCAAGAAGCACGGGCTATGGTTAGCCTCGTGGACAGGAGATGTCTCCCGTGAAAAAAAAAAGTCAGCATACACAGCGACACAAATACAACACACACACGTCCCCAAACCCCCCCACACATGCCTCCAAATAGTGGAAAGGACGGCTGGAACGGTAAAAGTACTGCTCAGGTATGGTAAAAATGAGGACCTTAAACACAATACAGGGTACAAAACACAATCAAATCTGCCCATAGTAGGAAAACAGCATGTCAAGGATTTGGGAATAATGATGTCCGACGACTTAAATTTTCGGCCCCTCACCACCAGGTATAGGTTAAGTAATAATAGTAATTACGAAGCAATAAGATGCTTATCTTAACATACTAACAAGGTTAGGTAAGGTCGGTGTTTTCTATGAAGCTTTTCAAGGTAAACTATTATGTTTAGTATATCACCTATGCACGTATTTAATAAGTCAATATTGACTATACGAATTTTACCTGCCCCCCCTCCCTCCCAACGACCGACCCTCCCTCCCCCTCTCCACCGACCCTCCCTCCCCCTCACTTAACGCACAACACGAGGCTGACCTCAGCCTAATTGACCATTGCACCATTCATGATGAACAAGAGGCAACAGGGGACGCGAGGGGTGGTGGTGGGGGGGGGGGTAGTATGACAGGGTAAGGGGAGGGGGAAGGGGGGGGGAGGAACAAAAGGACGAGAAAGAAACAATGATAAAGAGGAAGGGAACCAGATATCAATGAGAGGGAGGAGGGAGAGTCAGGTGGGGAGAAGAATGGTGAGAGGGATATAAAGAGAGGGGTTCAGGGGTGGGAGTTCTAAGAGTAAAACAGAAGCGAAAAAGAAACAGGGAAAAAGGAGGAATCCCCACCTCCACTGTGTGTGTGTGTGTGTGTGTGTTGGGGGGGGGGCGCTTGTGTGAGTGCGTGTAACTGTAAAGGCGTGCACGCTAACGGGGGCGAGTGCGTGTGCGAAGTGAACCCAGCTGGAGACCAAACATGCCTCACGCACCCTGTTGCCAAGGTCTCGGTTGAGTGCCTTCATGGGTGAGTGCGTCCGGTTTAGTGCCTCCCGTCTGACCGGCCACCCTCCCCCCCCCCCCCCCCCAGCCTCACTCCATCTAGGGAATTTCTATTAAAATCCTGTGAACATGTGCAAGAAATATTCACTATTCTTAAAGATAAAGAAATCTTAACATTCTGAATTGCCATGCTGAGGTCACTGCCATGCTGATGTGACTACCATGCTGATGCTACTGCCATGCTGATGTGACTACCATGCTGATGTGACTACCATGCTGATGTCACTGCCATGCTGATGTGACTACCATGCTGATGCTACTGCCATGCTGATGTGACTACCATGCTGATGCTACTGCCATGCTGATGTGACTACATGCTGATGCTACTGCCATGCTGATGTCACTGCCATGCTGATGTCACTGCCATGCTGATGTGACTACCATGCTGATGTCACTGCCATGCTGATGTCACTGCCATGCTGATGTCACTGCCATGCTGATGTCACTGCCATGCTGATGTCACTGCCATGCTGATGTGACTACCATGCTGATGTCACTGCCATGCTGATGTCATTACCATTTGCGTCAACTGATTACTAACCATTGACGCAAATGTGACTTGACTCAGTAGTTATCACATTTTGATGCAAATTGTATGTCTGTCAATTAGTCGAGACCTTTGATAACACTACACACTTTAGAACATCATTTAATGTAAGTTCAATTACATAATTATTTTTAAACCCTTGCACAATGATATGGAATTATCAGAATTATCAGAATTATGCTA
>WNGS01003388.1:2051571-2068170 GCA_020271785.1 Procambarus virginalis
GCGGTTGTCAGTTCCCTGCTGTTAATGCTCTCTGCCCTGATGAGAGCAGACCAGGGGGGGGGGGGTGAAGGGCAAGATTCCCACGGTGAATCCAGGGGAGGGGGTGAGGGGGGGGGGTCTGGATAGTATTCAAGCCCCCAACAGTTTTTCAACCTCACTCCTGGTGATTAGGTTAACCAGGGCCTCTGGTGTGACGGGGCCAGCACCCCCTGCCCCCCCACGGCAGGTTTTGGGGGTCCCTGGGGCTTAGGAAAGATGGGAAAGTGTTTGTGTAATGAGGTGTGTGTGTGTTGAGGGGGGGGGGGGGGTGACTGAAGGCCCAACCAGGAAGCGACAACCAACAGCCTACCACGGACACGGACAACACCCAGTGTCAGCACCACGGACGGTGCTGTCAGCACCACGGACACTTCGGCAAGAGTCAGCACTACTAACTGGAACCAGCAATCACGTGTCAGCACCACACCAGTCAGTAAAACATCTTAACTGTTGGGACCGACTAAAGAGCCTAAATCTGTACTCCCCTTGAGCGCAGGCGGGAGATACATAATAATTTTACACATGGAAAATATTAGAGGGGGGCTGGTCCCAAACCTGCACACAGAAATAGCATCACATGAGACCAGGAGGCATGGCAGGATGTGCAGAATACCCCCGTTGAAGAGCAGAGATGAAACAGGTACTCTGAGAGAGAACTCTATCAACATCAGAGGCCCGAGACTGTTCAACACGCTTTCCACTACACATAAGGGGCATAACTGGCCGACCCCTCACAGTGTCAAGAGAGAACTGGATAAACACCTCCAAAGGATACCTGATCAACCAGGCTGTGACTCATACGTCAGGCTACTAGCAGCCGCATCCAACAGCCCAGTCCAGCAACGAGGAGGCCTGCGTCGGGGACCGGGCCGCGGGGACATTGAGCCCGGAATTCTGGCAAGGTAGCTGGAGGGTGCCCCGCACCCTGGTGGGGTACTGTGAGTGGCGGATCACGCCTTCTAATTAGGACCGTATACCCAGTACACTAATCCCTCGGTCAATTATACCTATAATATATATCCTGCCTGACTTGCCTTGTGTTGGTTCCGAGGATCAGTGTCCCCCCGCGGCCCCAGTCTCTGACCAGACACTCCTGGTTGATGGTCTGGTCAACCACGTTGCTGGACACATCTGCTCGCAACCTGAAATGAATCACAGCCTGGTTTGATCAGGTATCCTTTGGAGGTGTTATCAAGGTGTGTCTACATGCTTGAGGAGAGGTGGGCCAGACTCGTCCCACATGTTAGGCGTGAGGCTGTTAGTCTAAAAGGCTAATAATTAGTCTTGTTGATAAGAGTTCTCACTCAACGGGGCTATTTTGCATTTAAGGAACATAAGAACAAAGGCACTGCAGAAGGCCTATTGGCCCCAACGAGGCAGCTCCTATCTTACTAACCACCCAATCCCACTCATAGACATGTCCAACCCATGCTTGAAACAATCGAGGGACCCCCACCTCCACACAGTTACGCGGTCAATTGGTTCCACAAATCAGCAACCCTGTTACCTGAACCAGTATTTACCCAAGTCTTTCCTAAATCTAAACATATCCAATTTTATACCCATTGTTTCGCGTTCTGTCCTGTGAGATACTTTAATACCCTATTAATATCCCCTTTGTTATGTCCATTCATCCACTTGTAAACCTCTATCATGTCACCCCTAACTCTTTCGCCTTTCCAGTGAATGCAAATTAGCTTTGTTAATCTTTCTTCATATGAAAGATTTCTAATTTGGGAATTAACTTGTCATCCTACGCTGGACACGTTCAAGTGAATTTATATCCATTCTATAATCTGGCGACCAAAACTGAACTGCATAATCTAAATGGGGCCTAACCAGAGAAGGATATAGCTGAGAACCACACCAGTGGTCTTGTTACTAACGCTGCGATTAATAAATCCGAGTGTCCTATTTGCCTTATTAAGAAAAACTATAACTAAATAGAAAAACTATAACCAAACAAATCCCCATGGCCGGATGAGTGTTTGCCAGTGCTTAAAGAATGCAAAGGGGACTTTGTGACCCACTGTCATCATATTTATAAATCATAGAGTCAGGCAGAGTGCCAAGTTTTGGAAAGTTGCTAATGTGATACCAGTTTTTAAGAAAGAGATAGATCACTTGCGTCTAACTATCGACCAATTAGCCTAACGTCTATTGGTGGGAAAGTTACTCGAATCTATATAGCAAATAAATTCGTCTTCATCTTGAAACATATAATTAATAATTGAGTCGCAACATGGTTTTATAAATGGCCGTTCATGTTTAACAAATTTGTTTCTTTTTATTCTAGCATAGTTGAGGCAGTTGATAGTGGTAAGGATTGTGATGTTGTGTACCTTGACTTTAGCAAAGCTTTTGATACAGTGCCACATGAAAGACTGATTAAAAAGATAGAGGCTCATGGTATTGATGGTGCTATATTAAGCTGGATTAGGGCATGGCTATACCAAAGGAAACAGAGTTAGTATAATGGAGTCAAGTCAGAGTGGGAAAATGTTGTAAGTGGAGTGCCTCAAGGCTCTGTCCTGGGCCCTCTGTTGTTTATAATATATATAAATGATTTAGATTCGGTTTGAGTAGTAACATTTGCAAATTTGCCGATGATACGAAATCGGAGGGAAATTAATTCGGAGGAGGACTCTCTATCACTTCAAGTTGATCTAGATAGGGTTTTGAAATGGTCAAAGGACTGGCAGATGCAGTTTAATGCTGATAAATGTAAAGTTCTGAGGCTAGGTAATGATGATAGTTACAAGATACGAGCTAGATGGTGTGAGATTGCGAAGTCGGATTGCGAAAGGGATCTGGGAGTTATAATTAGTAAGAATTTAAAAAAAGGATCAATGCATGAATGTTCGTAATAAGGCAAATCGGACACTCGGATTTATTAATCGCAGCGTTAGTAACAAGACACCTGGTGGGTTCTCAGCTATATCTTGCTCTGTTAGGCCCCATTTAGATTATGCAGTTCAGTTTTGGTCGCCATATTATAGAATGGATATAAATTCACTTGACGTGTCCAGCGTAGGATGACAAAGTTAATTCCCCAAATTAGAAATCTTTCATATAAGAAGATTAACAAGCTCAAATTGCATTCACTGGAAAGGCGAAGAGTTAGGGGTGACATGATAGAGGTTTACAAGTGGATGAATGGACATAACAAGGGGATATTAATAGGGTATTAAAAGTATCAACACAGGACAGAACGCGAAACAATGGGTATAAATTGGATAAGTTTAGATTTAGGAAAGACTTGGGTAAATACTGGTTCAGTAACAGGGTTGTTGATTTGTGGAACCAATTGCCGCGTAACATTGTGGAGGTGGGGTCCCTCGATTGTTTCAAGCATGGGTTGGACATGTATATGAGTGGGATTGGGTGGTTATAAATAGGAGCTGCCTCGTATGGGCCAATAGGCCTTCTGCAGTTGCCTTGTTCTTATGTCTTATGTTCTTACATGGACACTTCGTTCTCAGTAGCTAAATCTAAAACAACAACCCGTCCTCATAACAAAGCCAAATGTTCGTTAACCCAGCTGCCACACTCCCCGTTTAACCCGTCCTCGACTCAAGTCCATTCCATCCAGCGGCAACCCCACAGACACATTCATAAATCTTAACATGCTGTTCATTCACAACAGGAATTTTCTCAAATATAATTTATATTATAATATATTAGCATATTGTGCATATATAGGCATAGGTTAGGTTAGGTGTTTAGGTTCTGTTGGCGATTATTTGTATTTGTAGTACGTGGGTGAAGCATTTACAGCGTTGTGGTTCGAACAAAATTCGTCAGTGAAGCACTTGTTCTGGAAGTGTTCGAACGCCATCAGTTGTGAGTCGTGTGTAAACCCGTTTTTCATTCATAACAGTATGGGGGTTGGCTGGTGGATGGAATCACTTTGGGTCTTGGAGCAGCCCGTCCTCCAAACAAAGACCAAAAGTGATTCCATGCACCCGCCAAACCCCCTGTTTATGAATGAAAAGCGGTTTACACACGACTCACAACTACTGACATTCGAACATATCCGGAACAAGTGCTTCACTGACGAATTTTGTTCGAACCACAACGCTGTAAATGCTTCACCCACGTACTACAAATAGAAATAATCGCCAACAGAACCTAAACACCTAACCTAACCTATGCCTATATATACACAATATGCTAATATATTATAATATTAATTTATACTTGAGAAAATTCCCGTTTTGAATGAACAGCATGTTAAAATTTATGAATGCGTCTGTGGGGTTGACCGCTGAATGTAATGGACTTGAGTCGAGGACGGGTTGTGTTCACAGACCATCAGCGTCCACACTCAGAGGTCTGGGGTCGGGGGTCAAGACCTAACACTCTGTGGAAGGTCATTACGGCCACCACAACAGCCTACTGACCAACCTGCAAAGTATACTTTACTCCTGAATATAGTCCACCAATTAAATATACTCAGTGTATACTCCAAGAAGCGGGATATACACATCAAAGTATACATATCCCTGTGTAGAATGGCCTTGGTAATTATATATAATTCTCAGACATTTCAGTGTCGTACTATTGTATAGCATAATTCCTGATAATTCCATATCATTGTGCAAGGGTTTAAAAATAATTAATGTAATTGAACTTACATTAAATGATGTTCTAAAGTTGTGTAGTGTTATCAAAGGTCTCGACTAATTGACACATACAATTAGCATCAAAATGTGATAACTACCGAGTCAAGTCACATTTGCGTCAATGGTTAGTAATCAGTTGACGCAAATGGTAATGACATCAGCATGGTAGTCACATCAGCATGGCAGTGACATCAGCATGGCAGTGACATCAGCATGGCAGTGACATCAGCATGGCAGTGACATCAGCATGGTAGTCACATCAGCATGGTAGTCACATCAGCATGGCAGTAGCATCAGCATGGTAGTCACATCAGCATGGCAGTGACCTCAGCATGGCAATTCAGAATGTTAAGATTTCTTTATCTTTAAGAATAGTGAATATTTCTTGCACATGTTCACAGGATTTTAAATAGAAATTCCCTAGATGGAGTGAGGCTGGGGGGGGGGGAGGGGCGGTCAGACGGGAGGCACTAAACCGGACGCACTCACCCATGAAGGCACTCAACCGAGACCTTGGCAACAGGGTGCGTGAGGCATGTTTGGTCTCCAGCTGGGTTCACTTCGCACACGCACTCGCCCCCGTTAGCGTGCACGCCTTTACAGTTACACGCACTCACACAAGCGCCCCCCCCCCCCAACACACACACAGAGTGGAGGTGGGGATTCCTCCTTTTTCCCTGTTTCTTTTTCGCTTCTGTTTTACGCTTAGAACTCCCACCCCTGAACCCCCTCTCTTTATATCCCTCTCACCATTCTTCTCCCCACCTGACTCTCCCTCCTCCCTCTCATTGATATCGTGTTCCCTTCCTCTTTATCATTGTTTCTTTCTCGTCCTTTTGTTCCTCCCCATGTTAATAATTTTGTTTAGGCAATACCTTGAGTTGTATTGTTCATATCTGACAAATAGACATACACATGTTCTTCATACTCTGGTTGAATCCAAGCATTGTGACCATGATTTTCAGCTATTATGTTCAAAATTTTTTTTTGGTGCATATGCCAAGATGCTAGTATTATGCACACCTGATCTATTTTCAATGTTTATTATGCAATTTTCACATGTAAGCCATTATTGAATGCCACCGAGGTCCTTTCAGTATCATTGTAACTTTATAGCTAGCCAGAGCTTGTCGACAAGGGACGTCGACTTGGTAGCGTGTCCGAGCGGTGTTATATTCAAATTCCGCGCCTGTTGGAACATAACCAATCACAGCCGAGTAGGCCTCTGACGTCATGTCACATTCACAGTCTCCAGCCATGCTTGCGGTAGTCAGTTATCTCCACAGACCCACAGTAGTGAGGACCTCGGCTGGCCAGATATATATCTGTTTGTCTCAGTCAATAAACCTACAAGCGACTACGGTGTATAATATTCAACCCCCACACAAGGCAAAGAATACCCCCCCCCTTACCCTCCCCTTACCCTGTCATACTATCCCCCCACCACCACCCCTCGCGTCCCCTGTTGCCTCTTGTTCATCATGAATGGTGCAATGGTCAATTGGGCTGAGGTCAGCCTCGTGTTGTGCGTTAAGTGAGGGGTTGGGAGGGGCGGTGGTGAGGGGTTGGGAGGGGCGGTGGTGAGGGGTTGGGAGGGTCGGTGGTGAGGGGTTGGGAGGGGCGGTGGAGAGGGGGAGGGAGGGTCGGTCGTTGGGAGGGAGGGGGGCAGGTAAAATTCGTATAGTCAATATTGACTTATTAAATACGTGCATAGGTGATATACTAAACATAATAGATACCCTTAAAAAGCTTCATAGAAAACACCGACCTTACCCAACCTTGTTAGTATGTTAAGATAAGCATCTTATAGCTTCGTAATTACAATTGTTACTTAATTTAACCTATTCAATATTGACTTATTAAATACGTGCATAGGTGATATACTAAACATAATAGTTTACCTTGAAAAGCTTCATAGAAAACACCGACCTTACCTAACCTTGTTAGTATGTTAAGATAAGCATCTTATTGCTTCGTAATTACTATTATTACTTAACCTATACCTGGTGGTGAGGGGCCGAAAATTTAAGTCGTCGGACATCATTATTCCCAAATCCTTGACATGCTGTTTTCCTACTATGGGCACATTTGATTGTGTTTTGTACCCTGTATTATGTTTAAGGTCCTCATTTTTACCATACCTGAGCAGTAGTTTTACTGTTCCAGCCGTCCTTTCCACTATTTGGAGGCATGTGTGGGGGGTTTGGGGACGTGTGTGTGTTGTATTTGTGTCGCTGTGTATGCTGACATTTGTATTCCCTGGGAATCCCTTGATTGTTTCAAGCGTAGGTTAGACATGTATATTAGTGTGTGTGGATGGATATAAATAGGAACTGCCACGCATGGACCAATAGGCTTACCTTGATTCTTATGTTGATACCTGGTTGATACCTGGTTGATGGGGTTCTGGGAGTTCTTCTACTCCCCAAGCCCGGCCCGAGGCCAGGCTTGACTTGTGAGAGTTTGGTCCACTAGGCTGTTGCTTGGAGCGGCCCGCAGGCCCACATACCCACCACAGCCCGGCTGGTCCGGAACTCCTTGGAGGAATAAATCTAGTTTCCTCTTGAAGATGTCCACGGTTGTTCCGGCAATATTTCTTATGCTTGCTGGGAGGACGTTGAACAACCGTGGACCTCTGATGTTTATACAGTGTTCTCTGATTGTGCCTATGGCACCCCTGCTCTTCACTGGTTCTATTCTGCATTTTCTTCCATATCGTTCACTCCAGTACGTTGTTATTTTACTGTGTAGATTTGGGACCTGGCCCTCCAGTATCTTCCAGGTGTATATTATTTGATATCTCTCTCGTCTTCTTTCTAGTGAGTACATTTGGAGAGCTTTGAGACGATCCCAATAATTTAGGTGCTTTATCGCGTCTATACGTGCTGTATATGTTCTCTGTATTCCCTCTATTTCAGCAATCTCTCCTGCTCTGAAGGGGAAGTGAGTACTGAACAGTACTCAAGACGGGACAGCACAAGTGACTTGAAGAGTACAAGCATTGTGATGTGATCCCTGGATTTGAAAGTTCTCGTAATCCATCCTATCATTTTTCTGGCTGTCGCAATATTTGCTTGGTTATGCTCCCTAAACGTTAGGTCGTCAGACATCATTATTCCCAAATCCTTTACATGCTGTTTTCCTACTATGGGCACATTTGATTGTGTTTTGTACTCTGTATTATGTTTAAGGTCCTCATTTTTACCGTACCTGAGTACCTGGAATTTATCACTGTTAAACATCATGTTATTTTCTGATGCCCAGTCGAAAACTTTATTAATATCAGCTTGAAGTTTTTCAATGTCTTCAGCCGAGGTAATTTTCATACTGATTTTTGTGTCATCTGCAAAGGATGATACGAAGCTGTGACTTGTATTTTTGTCTATATCTGATATGAGAATAAGGAAAAGCAGCGGTGCAAGGACTGTACCCTGAGGTACAGAGCTTTTAACTGCACTTGGACTAGATTTTATATGGTTGACCGTTACTCGCTGAGTCCTGTTTGACAGAAAACTGAGTATCCAGCGTCCTACTTTACCGGTTATTCCCATTGACTTCATTTTGTGTGCTATCACGCCATGGTCACATTTATCGAAAGCCTTTGCGAAGTCCGTGTATATCACATCAGCATTCTGTTTTTCTTCTAATGCCTCAGTGACTTTATCGTAGTGCTCAAGTAGCTGTGAGAGGCACGATCTTCCCGCTCGAAATCCATGTTGGCCTGGGTTGTGAAGGTCATTGGTCTCCATGAAATTGGTGACCTGACTCCTAATCACTCTCTCAAATACTTTTATTATGTGCGATGTTAGTGCAACTGGTCTATAATTCTTTGCCAATGCTTTGCTCCCTCCCTTGTGTAGAGGGGCTATGTCTGCTACTTTAAGTGCATCTGGTATCTCTCCCGTGTCCAAGCTCTTCCTCCACACTATACTGAGTGCCTGTGCTACCGGCACTTTGCATTTTTTATAAATATTGAATTCCATGAGTCTGGACCTGGGGCCGAGTGCATGGGCATGTTTTCAATTTCTCTTTCAAAATTTAGTGCGCTCGTGTTGATATCAGTTATATTTACAGGGGTTTGGATATCCGCATAAAGAAATTGTCTGGATCTTCTACTTTCATGTTGTTTATTGGAGTGCTAAACATGTCCTCATACTGCTTTTTTAGGATTTCACTAATTTCTTTGTCATCCTCCGTGTATGAACCTTCACTTGTACGAATAGGTCCAATACTGGCAGTAGTTTTTGCTTTTGATTTCGCATATGTGAAGAAATATTTTGGATTTTTCTTTATTTCCTGAATTGCTTTCTGTTCTAACTGCCTTTCTTCAGTTTCATATGAGTGTTTCAATTTCCGCTCGATTTCTTCAATCTCCCTATTTAAATTATTCCTTCTTTGACGGGAAATTCGTGTCTGCATAAGCAGTTCCGTTATTCTTTTCCTGCGTTTATAGTGTCGTCTGCGTTCTCTTTCTACGTTGGATCTCTTTCTGGCTTTCCTCAAAGGAACATGTTTCAGACAGACTTGATACGCTTCCGCAGTCAGTTTTTCTATTCCTTCTGTAGGATTTTATTACTTAAAACAGTTTCCCATGGAATGTTTGTAAGTTCCCTGTTTATTATCTCCCAGTCTATCCTTTTATTATTAAAATTGAATTTACTGAATAGCCCCTCTCTCTTTATCAACGTTTTAGGTCTATTCTGAGTATTGATGGTAGTTTGCACTTCAATGAGCTTGTGATCTGAATATGTGGTATCTGATATCGTAATGTCTCTGATAATGTTCTATCTTCCCAGACATGGTGTATATCGTTTCTATTCATTGTTACATTTACAATTGATGTTTGAGTTGCCTTCTGAACAGTGAATGGTGATATCTCATTGATAACGTGTTCCCTTCCTCTTTATCATTGTTTCTTTCTCGTCCTTTTGTTCCTTCCCCCTTACCCTGTCATACTATCCCCCCCCACCACAGCCTAAATGAAAATAATGCCTCGGGAAATAAAGAATATGAGTGCTCAGAATAAAGCCTCAAGGGGACGTTGATCCTCTGAATTGTCGACGCTTAAAGATGGTTGAATGTGTCGGGCAGAGAGGTGTCGGCCGCAGCAGGGTGACGGTGCAGGGTGCGGGGCTGCTGTGGGTTGAGCCAAATACGTCCAGTCCATGCATTCCTGCAGTGCAAGAATCATAATAGCATGATGTGTCAAATATTTTTGTGGGCCATATATACGTTCGTAACGAACTGGCGTCTCTGGCTTCCCCACCACGCACTCTGGACACTCCCACCACCAGCTTAACGTGTCACCAAGAATGTCTGCTCAAGTCCCATGCTGCTGCTGCTCTCCCAGCAGACCATACTCTCAAGAGTGAGAACGCTGCTCACAATTGTCTGAGATCAAGAGTCACGCAAGTAGTGTTTTGAAGATAGAAAGTGAAGCAACTCAATGATTGGAGGCTAATGAGTCAGCTTTAGCCTAGACGTGAGGTGAACAGCCCCAGCAGGTAACCCGCACAGTAGGTCCGGTATTCCCAGAAGGGATTTTATTCTTTTGCCTTCAGTTTATTGTTGAAATTGCGATGGCTTTGCGATATCTGGAGAGCGCCTTCGCGTTTACCTTTCAACTTTAATGTATGTATGTTGCAAGGTTCATTTTGACTTTGGTGATTTAAAACTCAGATCAATGATCGTACGAAATGGATTTAGGTAGCTTGACGCTCGGTGGAAATTACATTTAGCAATGTTTCAGTTTGAATGATTGTAAACTACAGAACCGGCAAATTGTTGACTTTTGTAAACTAAATTGTGTACGGAGATGTTGAAGACATGCAAAATGTCCATCCTGGCACGTATTGCCTCTTGCTGCCTCGTCCGATGTCCTCACCAACACCCTCAAGAAGTAGCAAACAAGAATGACATCATTTCCCCACAAGTGACCCAGTTATTTCTCAGACATCACCAGCTGTGGTCCGGGCTCCTTGTCACCAGCTGTGGTCCGGGCTCCTTGTGTCACCAGCTGTGGTCCGGGCTCCTTGTGTCACCAGCTGTGGTCCGGGCTCCTTGTGTCACCAGCTGTGGTCCGGGCTCCTTGTGTCACCAGCTGTGGTCCGGGCTCCTTGTGTCACCAGCTGTGGTCCGGGCTCCTTGTGTCACCAGCTGTGGTCCGGGCTCCTTGTGTCACCAGCTGTGGTCCGGGCTCCTTGTGTCACCAGCTGTGGTCCGGGTTCCTTGTGTCACCAGCTGTGGTCCGGGCTCCTTGTGTCACCAGCTGTGGTCCGGGCTACTTGTGTCACCAGCGATTCAATGTTTGCTTAAATAAGACAATACCAGAGAAGAATGAGCAAGACTTGACAGGTGTTGAGAGCACCGACCAGCACACAGGTGTTGACTTAAGTCTTACTAAACAATAACCAAGAATACAGTGTCTACGAGCCACCTGCGACCAGCTGTAACAAGCACCGACCAGCTGTCGCCGCCCCAGCTGGTACCGATCACCTGGTTGATACCTGGTTGATGGGGTTCTGGGAGTTCTTCTACTCCCCAAGCCCGGCCCGAGGCCAGGCTTGACTTGTGAGAGTTTGGTCCACTAGGCTGTTGCTTGGAGCGTGAACCTCATCAGGAGATGATTGACACTGGAAACATCAATGCTAGTCAACTTATCCATTACAGTGGCGACAATCAATGATTGACAGAGCGATGAAAGACAGTACAATAGAGAGGATGCGGAAGGTGCATCATGACAATTAACTGACACAATGGTGCGAACGTGGCAGTTCCCTCGTGAAGAGGAGGACCACAATGAAGTTCATGTACAATAATTCCATGATTTAAGGACAATATAGACTCGGTGAATTAAATGTTTTTTTTTCTCTGCTGTGATAAAATGTGTGTTTAGCTGTACTTACTGAGGAGAACCAGTACTGTTTACAGAACCAGTTTACAGAAATATTTATGAATGTTTCTTTGAATTTTAATTACAGAAGAAGAGAGTATGGAGGAGAACCATTAAGCGTAGTCTTTAACCATTATGGGAAAAGATAAATCCCTCTTAATTAAGATACAAATTGTCTTATTGGGAGGATGGGGGGGGGGTGATGTTTTCAGGCCATATTTAATCACCTGAGGAAGTCACGTGTTCACTCTATACACAGGCAGGAGTCGGGTGTGAGACTTGGGTGACTCCTGCCCGTGTCACCTCCTGGGTGACTCCTGTCCGTGTCACCTCCTGGGTGACTCCTGCCCGTGTCACCTCCTGGGTGACTGTCTTCGTCGGTCAGTCTCCCTACTTCGTCGTGGAGATGTAGCATGAAGGCGGCTTGTAGCACCATACAAGACTTCTTCAAGTAGCTGCCCCTTGCTGTTACTTCAAGTAGCAGTTACTTCAAGTAGTATTAGTGATATCACTAATTGGTTCCAGCACCTTATCTCTGATATCATTTCCAATAACATCGTCATGTGGTAAGTAGTACCTGATTGGCTACCTTGCGGTTACCTTGAGGTGCTTCCGGGCCTTAGCGTCCCCGCGGCCCGGTCGTCGACCAGGTCTCCTGGTTGCTGGACTGGTCAACCAGGCTGTTGGACGCGGCTGGTTGATACCTGGTTGATGGGGTTCTGGGAGTTCTTCTACTCCCCAAGCCCGGCCCGAGGCCAGGCTTGACTTGTGAGAGTTTGGTCCACTAGGCTGTTGCTTGGAGCGGCCCGCAGGCCCACATACCCACCACAGCCCGGTTGGTCCGGAACTCCTTGTAGGGATAAATCTAGTTTCCTCTTGAAGATGTCCACGGTTGTTCCGGCAATATTTCTTATGCTTGCTGGGAGGACGTTGAACAACCGTGGACCTCTGATGTTTATACAGTGTTCTCTGATTGTGCCTATGGTACCCCTGCTCTTCACTGGTTCTATTCTGCATTTTCTTCCATATCGTTCACTCCAGTACGTTGTTATTTTACTGTGTAGATTTGGGACCTGGCCCTCCAGTATCTTCCAGGTGTATATTATTTGATATCTCTCTCGTCTTCTTTCTAGTGAGTACATTTGGAGAGCTTTGAGACGATCCCAATAATTTAGGTGCTTTATCGCGTCTATACGTGCTGTATATGTTCTCTGTATTCCCTCTATTTCAGCAATCTCTCCTGCTCTGAAGGGGGAAGTGAGTACTGAACAGTACTCAAGACGGGACAGCACAAGTGACTTGAAGAGTACAAGCATTGTGATGTGATCCCTGGATTTGAAAGTTCTCGTAATCCATCCTATCATTTTTCTGGCTGTCGCAATATTTGCTTGGTTATGCTCCCTAAACGTTAGGTCGTCAGACATCATTATTCCCAAATCCTTTACATGCTGTTTTCCTACTATGGGCACATTTGATTGTGTTTTGTACTCTGTATTATGTTTAAGGTCCTCATTTTTACCGTACCTGAGTACCTGGAATTTATCACTGTTAAACATCATGTTATTTTCTGATGCCCAGTCGAAAACTTTATTAATATCAGCTTGAAGTTTTTCAATGGCTGCTCGAGCGGCTAAGATACAATTATCATGTGATGCCACCCTGAAAACTTGTAGTAGGATTCGCTACTCTGCCCTTTTCTTAACATATAAATGAACAAAGGGTGAATACGTCTTCACATTCCATAAAATCGCAATCGATGTTCAGGGGGGGGGGGGCGGGGAGGGGCGGGATGATATTTGGAACAAAACACAACATGTAACCTTGTATGATAAATGTGGGAGCAATAACCCGGGTGGTAGAGGGCAGGTCAGGATGGCTCAGATAACATCAGCAGCGTAAACAAGAAGCTGTGTAGCCCAGTTTACCTCTGGCTGTAAACTTTAGACCATCGCGGTGAGGCCCGGATCTCACCCCCCCCCCCCCTTCAGCGCTCATACTGAATGTAGACAATTTAGGCTATCATTGTAGGCCTAGCGAATATCAGCGGGTCCTATAGATTTCCTGTGTGGTGAAGGTTATGGGCGGGAGGGGGCGCCCCGACACGGCAGCAGCCACGGCCAGTAATGAAGACAAGAGACGGTCGCTACACCTGATAACACCACTCCATCGCTGCCACTCAAACCTCCCACTTATCCTTATCATTGTCAATTACAGTTATCCCTAAATTGTTTCGGCCTATGATAGATGGCTTTATTTACTCAGGAATAAAATAGGTTTTTGTTGGAAATACTGAGCGTCTGAACTTTTGCCGCGCATTCACTGTAGTAGCCAGTACTTCAGCACCTTCACTGTAGTAGCCAGTACTCCAGCACCTTCACTGTAGTAGTCAGTACTCCAGCACCTTCACTGTAGTAGCCAGTACTCCAGCACCTTCACTGTAGTAGCCAGTACTCCACCACCTTCACTGTTGTAGCCAGTACTCCAGCACCTTCACTGTAGTAGCCAGTACTCCAGCACCTTCACTGTAGTAGCCAGTACTCCACCACCTTCACTGTAGTAGCTAGTACTCTACCACCTTCACTGTAGTAGCCAGTACTCCACCACCTTCACTGTAGTAGCCAGTACTCCACCACCTTCACTGTAGTAGCCAGTACTCCAGCACCTTCACTGTAGTAGCCAGTACTCTAGCACCTTCACTGTAGTAGCTAGTACTCTACCACCTTCACTGTAGTAGCCAGTACTCCAGCACCTTCACTGTAGTAGCCAGTACTCCACCACCTTCACTGTAGTAGCTAGTACTCCAGCACCTTCACTGTAGTAGCCAGTACTCCAGCACCTTCACTGTTGTAGCCAGTACTCCAGCACCTTCACTGTTGTAGCCAGTACTCCAGCACCTTCACTGTTGTAGCCAGTACTCCACCACCTTCACTGTAGTAGCCAGTACTCCAGCACCTTCACTGTAGTAGCCAGTACTCCAGCACCTTCACTGTAGTAGCCAGTACTCCAGCACCTTCACTGTTGTAGCCAGTACTCCACCACCTTCACTGTAGTAGCTAGTACTCCAGCACCTTCACTGTAGTAGCCAGTACTCCAGCACCTTCACTGTTGTAGCCAGTACTCCACCACCTTCACTGTAGTAGCTAGTACTCCAGCACCTTCACTGTAGTAGCCAGTACTCTAGCACCTTCACTGTAGTAGCTAGTACTCCACCACCTTCACTGTAGTAGCCAGTACTCTAGCACCTTCACTGTAGTAGCCAGTACTCCACCACCTTCACTGTTGTAGCCAGTACTCCACCACCTTCACTGTTGTAGCCAGTACTCCAGCACCTTCACTGTAGTAGCCAGTACTCCAGCACCTTCACTGTAGTAGCCAGTACTCCACCACCTTCACTGTAGTAGCCAGTACTCCAGCACCTTCACTGTAGTAGCCAGTACTCCACCACCTTCACTGTTGTAGCCAGTACTCCACCACCTTCACTGTTGTAGCCAGTACTCCACCACCTTCACTGTAGTAGCCAGTACTCCAGCACCTTCACTGTAGTAGCCAGTACTCCACCACCTTCACTGTAGTAGCCAGTACTCCAGCACCTTCACTGTTGTAGCCAGTACTCCACCACCTTCACTGTTGTAGCCAGTACTCCAGCACCTTCACTGTAGTAGCCAGTACTCCAGCACCTTCACTGTTGTAGCCAGTACTCCAGCACCTTCACTGTAGTAGCCAGTACTCCACACCTTCACTGTAGTAGCCAGTACTCCACCACCTTCACTGTAGTAGCCAGTACTCCAGCACCTTCACTGTAGTAGCCAGTACTCCACCACCTTCACTGTAGTAGCCAGTACTCCACCACCTTCACTATAGTAGCCAGTACTCCACCACCTTCACTGTAGTAGCCAGTACTCCAGCACCTTCACTGTAGTAGCCAGTACTCCACCACCTTCACTGTAGTAGCCAGTACTCCACCACCTTCACTGTAGTAGCTAGTACTCTAGCACCTTCACTGTAGTAGCCAGTACTCCAGCACCTTCACTGTAGTAGCCAGTACTCCACCACCTTCACTGTAGTAGCTAGTACTCTAGCACCTTCACTGTAGTAGCCAGTACTCCACCACCTTCACTGTAGTAGCTAGTACTCCAGCACCTTCACTGTAGTAGCCAGTACTCTAGCACCTTCACTGTAGTAGCTAGTACTCTAGCACCTTCACTGTAGTAGCCAGTACTCCACCACCTTCACTGTAGTAGCCAGTACTCTAGCACCTTCACTGTAGTAGCCAGTACTCCAGCACCTTCACTGTAGTAGCCAGTACTCCACCACCTTCACTGTAGTAGCCAGTACTCCAGCACCTTCACTGTAGTAGCCAGTACTCCAGCACCTTCACTGTAGTAGCCAGTACTCTAGCACCTTCACTGTAGTAGCCAGTACTCCAGCACCTTCACTGTAGTAGCCAGTACTCCACCACCTTCACTGGTGGAGTATTCTGGTGGCTAGAGGGGGGGGGGTAGTTTGGCCTACAGCTGTATTTTGCCATAATGGTGGGAATTTCTTTAAGAGGGTTTAAGAGGATTGCATTGGAAGGGACCTAAATATCCTCTCTAATGCTTTTCTCGGCGGTTATGGATCCCGCTTCTTCCAGCCAAAGGTGGTTACCCCCTTTCCCCAGAGAAATATAAATATCATTTTAAATATAAATGAAAATTAAATAAGTTTATTGAGGTAAAATCCACACAAAGGGATGAGGTATCTCAAGCTATCCTCACCCCGTTCTCACGTGTTAATATATACATACACACATCACAAGCAATAAACATATTACCGAACATTCTGAGAGATAAACATCTACATTTCCTCCTTTACACAAGTAGTATGATATCAGACGTACACACAAATACTTTTATGACCTAGGTATACTGTATAGACAATTTGCAAGAGACATGCAGATAATTCAACAAATATTACAGTCTTGGTGCAAAATTCTTATATCTCTCCAGACTACCATCAACCTTTCCGTGGTGACACATCCAGGCTATTTGTTCAGGAACAGTC
>WNGS01003388.1:2068195-2083195 GCA_020271785.1 Procambarus virginalis
TTCTGTGTGAAGGTTTGGGACCAGCCCCTTTACTATTTTCCATGTAAATTATTATGTGTATCTCCCGCCTGCGCTCAAGGGAATACAGATTTAGAACTTTTAATCTGTCCCAATAATTAAAATAGCGTATTGATAGATTCTAGTGGTACTCTATGCACGCTCTCCAGGTCAGTAATTTATGCGGCTCGGAATAGGGCTGTTATTGTGCAACAATATTCCTTAGAGCGCCCTGCGTCTTGAAAAGTATCATCATTGGTATGCGTCTACTTAACCTGGAAGTAGATGGTCTGGAAGGTCATTGTTACCCAACCGTCATTTTTTGTTGCATTTGTGACGGTACTTTATTGTGTTTTTTAAAGAGTAGGGTCTTCCGACACGAGTACCCCCAGGTCCTGTACACTGCTTGTCTCTCTCCTGCTACTGTCACTACTGCTGCTACTGTCACACCCACTGAAAGTACGAAAAGTTAATGTAAAGAAAGATGGAGGTAGTTTTAAGCCTAGACTGAGAAGACTTTCCTGGACACTAGCGTAGTCAGAAGTGGGCCCCAGTGACCAGTGGGCCGCCAGTGACCAGTGGGCCGCCAGTGACCAGTGGGCCGCCAGTGACCAGTGGGCCGCCAGTGACCAGTGGGCCACCAGTGACCAGTGGCCGCCAGTGACCAGTGGGCCCCCAGTGACCAGTGGGCCACCAGTGACCAGTGGCCCCCCAGTGACCAGTGGCCCCCCAGTGACCAGTGGCCGCCAGTGACCAGTGGGCCACCAGTGACCAGTGGCCCCAGTGCCAGTGGCCGCCAGTGACCAGTGGGCCCCAGTGACCAGTGGGTCACTGGGGGCCACTGGTCACGAGGCCCCTGAGGCCGGCGGGGAACTGTCATTATTTAGTTTTAATATTTCTCGTAAAACAAGTAACCACAGCTAGTTAATACCCGGATTATTGACGATTACACCGGCTTAACGGACCACCTGCATAGAGTTGACCGAGGTAATCCTCCTTTCTAGATAGTATCCTGATGCTGACCTGATTAGCGGTAATTATGGTGATTACCGGTACGATATGTTTCTCTTGCGTCCTTCCCCTTGGCTCACTGGGAACATGTAGGTACATCACCTCGCGCACAAATGGTTCCGCGAATCGATAAGCCAGAGACTGAAACATCTCTGGTAAGGGGTAACAGTCCTCGTGAATAAGGTGTACTTATTAAGCCTTCAATCAGCCCGTCCTCACACGCTAGGCTGTTTAAAGCAGCGGCCGTCCTTCCCAGACGCATTCATCAATTTTAACATACGTGTATTAAACATTGGTTTGCTCTCATATATTAATTAATATTATTATACATAAAAATTATATGTCTAGTTATACGTAGGTTAGGTGTTTAGGTTCTGTTGGCGATTATTTGTATTTGTAGCACGTGGGTGAAGCATTTTACAGCGTTGTGGTTCGAACAGAATTCGTCAGTGAAGCACTTGTTCGGGAAGTGTTCGAACGTCAGCAGTTGTGAGTCGTGTGTAAACCGTTTTTCATTCATAAACAGCGGAGTTGGTGGCTATATTAAACAGCCCGTCCTCCAAACAAAGATCCAAAAGTGATTCCATCCACCCGCCAAACCCCCTGTTTATGAATGAAAAACTGTTTACACACGACTCACAACTGATTTTGTTCGAACACTTCCGGAACAAGTGCTTCACTGACGAGTTTCGTTCGAACCACATCGCTATAAATGCTTCACCCACGTACTACAACTGCAAATAATCGCCAACAGAACCTAAACACCTAACCTAACCTAACCTATGCCTATATATGCACAATATGCTAATATATTATAATATTAATTTATATTTGAGAAAATTCTTGTTTTGAATGAACAGCATGTTAAAATTTATGAATGCGTCTGTGGGGTCGACCGCTGAATGTAATGGACTTGAGTCGAGGATGGGTTGATATTAAATGTACTTTGGTCATTGCTGATGAGGACGGGCTCATAAGCAAAGGCTAAAGTCCATTTCATTCCATCCTCATTGTTCTCTACGAATCGCAGGGTTCACGCTGGGTTTCGTAGGGTTCAATGTATCGAAGCAGCCAGTCCTCGTATACAAAGATCCAAGCTCGTTAATTCAGCCAGCCCGCAGCCCGGCCTCCAAACAAAGACCCAAAGTGATTCCATGCCTCCCCCCCCCCCCCCGTGTATGCTGTAAATGCTTCACTCACGTACCACAAATACAAATAATCGCCAACAGAACCTAAACACATAACATAACCTAACCTAACCTATGCCTAAATGTGAACAATATGCTAATATATAATAATAATTATAATTTAATTATTATATAATATAATAATAATTTATATTTGCGAAAATTCCTGTTGTGAATGAACAGCATGTTAAAATTAATGTATGTGTCTTTGGGGTCGAGCGCTGGATGGAATGGACTTGGTTGTACTGGGAGGGGAGGGGCCTCGGCAGGTCTGGAAGTATAAACAGTGCAGGTCTCAAGGTTATTCTTCAGCTGTGTACAAGACTACCAATGTCGCACTAAGATCATGCGGCCATGTACAACATGCAGAATAGAATGAGGATATTAATTCGAGACGTCAGCAACCGTTCGTGTGTGTGTGTGTGTGTGTGTGTGTGTGTGTGTGTGTGTGTGTGTGTGTGTGTGTGGTGTGTGTGTGTGGAGAGACGACAACCACCACAGCCACCTTAATCAGGCGCCGGGTGGAAGGCCATAACTTTCTTGCCAATACAAACTGTCAGGCCATGAGAAAAGTCTCAATGCTAGGCTCAGATCGAATTGATTTACCTTCAGGAAGGAAACAGGTAGACATTTGAATGACAGCGTAATTGGCAATAGTGGACTTGTAATACTTTTATGAGAAATGGGGAGGAGAGGGTGTTTGCTGTTGTTGTTGTTGTTCTCTCATGTATAATTTGTAAACTACTTCTGATATGGGTGTTGACTTCCCGCTCTTCCTGTATTTATGTTACTGTTTATTCATTTACGTGTAAGTCTACGCGAGAAGTGAATACAACATGTTGTTAAAGATTAAGCCACCCAAGAGGTGGCACGGGCATGAATAGCCCGTAAGTGGTGGCCCTTACGAGCCATTAACAGTATCGAGAGATGATACTGGAGATCTGTGGAGGTGCGACTGCACCCTGCGTGACGGGAGATGTCTCCCGGACCAAATGGTGACCAAATGGTTCGTGGAATACAACATCTTGAGCTCACATGTTTATACTAAACCCACCAACACTGGCATGTGTGTGACACAGGGCACACGCCCAGATAGGTATAAGACTAGTGTGGTAAACTCGTATACATAGAGAGCCCTTCCAGTTCTGACTCGCCTCACACACAATTGGACACAAGCTTTCAAGTATTAACTACTGAGTTTTGGTTAAGTAGATCCTTTAGTCTTCAACTTTTATTTACAGATATTAGTCAGGTAGTTAATCATTGATATTTAAGGTGTGGGAGCTATATGGAAGCGTAGCTTCCATCTTAAATATAAGGTGAAATATAAGCTATAAGGTGTGGCTTCCATCTTAAATTGAGATGGACTGTTGTTGGTGTGGTAGGCTGTAGTAAATGTGGTGGTACAGTTGTGGTTGATTTCCAGTTGGTCTCCTGCAGCTTAGGAGCTACAGAACATTTCCTGTTTGCTCTCCTGACTCACTCTTCCGACACTACCAGCTGTGGTCTGGCACATTTTGACGTCAAAATTCCCAACGGAAAACATAATGTTTTAGGAAGTAGAACAACTCCCAGAACCCCATCAAGCAGCTATCAAGGAGATGTTCTGTAACTTACAGCGCCTCACAAACACACGCATTTTCAATGCGTGGGTAGCTCGGTTAGGTTAGGTTAGGTTCTGGTGTTGTACAGCATTTTCTGTCCGTTGTGGCAACTGGAGAGGATGGGCGGACCTGTGGCAAGTGACCACAGGTGACAACTCTCGCAGTCCTCAGCATTCCACTTGTAAACTCTGCCGGCAGGAAGCGGGTCCTCATGTCCCACGTTACATTACTGAATATACAGTCATTATAAACCCTCCATACCTGCCGGTGTGACACACCTGCACCAGGATACAACAAGCATTTACAAAGTTCTTACGAACCGGTACACCTTTTCTCAATCTTTGGAGGCTTTGTTTACATTTATTAAAGAGTTTACCGGCATGGAAACTTCCCGAGCACATGTTCTTATTGTTATGGTGAGTCTCCTGGTGCCTCGGAGCTCATAAACGGTGTAATAAACAAAGCCGCCAGAGACTGGAAAAAGATGTACAGATTCTTAAGAAGTTGTGTAACTAATTAATGGGTCGTGGAGGTGTGTAATTACTTCTCCCTCTCCCGTGTTCTGGAGGATATCCTGCCGGTGCATCCACAGTCTGCTGCTGCCATACAGAAATTATTATGTTCCTGAGTATGTTTATGATAATGTGGTTGTGGGGGTGTGTTGCAGTGTTGAGTCTGAGTAGTGCGGGGTTGGGAGGGGTGCCATGGAGGGGGTTGGGGGGGTGTCTGTGGTAGTGGGTCAGGCGCTCAGGGAAGAGGGTAGATGTGGAGGTGATTGTTTTATCACCTCCATGGTAACTCATGCCTCTTAGTTCTGGGACTAGTCTAGTGGCATACCTCTGAACTTTTTCCAGCTTCGTCTTGTGCATGACAAGGTACGGGCTCCATGCTGGGGCCACATGCTCCAGGATTGGTCTTACATATCTGGTATACAAAGTTCTGAATGAATCCTTGCACAGGTTCCTGAAGACGGAACCTGTACACCTGTTGACGGTTGAGAGGTGGGACCAAAGAGCCAGAGCTCAATCTCCGCAAGCACAATTGAGTACGTACAATTAGGTGAATTAGATGAGTACAGTCCTGATGTTAGCCAGCCTCGCATACTCCGTAGATGTTATTCTTTTGATGTGGGCTTCAGCAGACAGGTTTGGTGTGATATCATCTTCTAGATCTTTCTCTCTGTCCGTTTCATGAAGGACTTCATCTCCCATTTGGTATCCTATGTCTGGTCTCCTGTTTCCACCGCCTAGTTGCATTACCTTAAAGTTACTTGGGTTGAACTTTAGTAGCCATTTGTTGAACCCTTCCTTCAGTTTGTCTAGGTCATCTTGTAGCCTCATACTGTCTTCCTCTGTTGTAATCTTCCTCATAATTTTTGCATCGTCAGCAAACAATGAGATGAACGAGTCTATTTCCTCTGGGAGATCATTGTATTCGTGTGTGTGCTTGCGTGCGGGGGCGTGCTTGCGTGCGGCGCGGAGTGTTCCCTTCTCAGCGCTACTCACCCAAGGGTATCGCAGTCAAACACAGAGGTCACTCACGAAGTCTTCTCCTGTGAGGAGTGGAATAAAGGCCAGGAGTTCTTAGTGCAGTCTCTTCTCACAAAGCTGCTTGCTCTTGGGGCACACAGGCTCCCTTGCCTGGCCGCCACAACGCTCTCCACACAAGCACGGGCGCCAATCTGGTGAGCTTTCCTTTACCCAGCAGATACTGGTGGAGGGGACTAGGCTACATACACACACTAGGCTACTCTTCTCGCTGGCTGCTGCTTCTCTCCCACACTGCGGAAAAAAGTCTTTTCACAGTGGCTGTCGTCTCCACGGTGTGTGATGTGAACATTTGTTTCACTGCCTTAGGCAAGTGATCGGCAAGTGAACAGAGGATAACATGAAACACCATAATAAAATTATATAAACATTTTAATAACTAACAACAAATTTAGGGCCAGTAAATGAATGAAAGATCCAATGTTGGCAACACTCATCTTCGTCCAGCAATAGTTTTAATGGTCAAAACTACGCTACTCTATTTTTTTTTAAACAGTTGCCATGTCGTTTAGAATTAATCATACAGTCTTCTGAAAACGTATGTATATAAATGTATACCCGCATAGCAACTGCACGCATCTAAAACAAGCTAACCCACAGTTATACGTATATTATTAAGAATGACCCAGCACAAAGGGAAGCGGCTTATGATCTAACTTAAGAGGCAGTTATCCTGCCTCTCCAGCTCCGGAGTCTGCTGGCGCTGCTAGATGTTCATTCTCTCCCAGTCTCGTGTTCCGTCCGTTACTCTCGCGTCCCCTCTCCTTGGTGTAGCAATGGTCGACTGTCTTGTCCTTTTCCAGCAGGAATTAGTTGGCTGCACACATTAGTTCATCACTACACAGTCATTGACGGTCCCCTTCAATGACTGTGGAGTCATTGAAGGTTAGGCGCCTGACAGCTGAGTGGACAGCGCTTCGGATTCGTAGTCCTGAGGTTCTGGGTTCGATCCCCGGTGGAGGCGGAAACAAATGGGTAAAATGTTTCTTTCATCCTGATGCCCCTGTTACCTAGGAGTAAATAGGTACCTGGGAGTTAGACAGTTGCTACGGGCTGCTTCCTGGGGGGGGGGGAGGTGTAACAAAAAAGAAGACTTGGTCGAGGACCGGGCCGCGGGGACGCTAAGCCCCGAAATCATCTCAAGATAACCCCTCTAGACTGGCAGCTGCCTCACAGCACCGCGCTCCCTTCTTGTCTAGTCAGTTAGGTGATTGATTGATTGATGAAGATTAAGCCATTCAAAAGGTGGCACGGACATGAATAGCCCGTAAGTGGTGGCCATTTTGAGCCATTACCAGTATCAAGAGCTGATACTGGAGATCTGTGGAGGTGCGACTGCACCCTGCGTGACGGGAGATGTCTCCCGTCTGTTAGGTGAGTATCCCCGCTTCATACGGTACTCACCGCCTCACCTGGGGCACTCACCGCCTCACTTGGGGCACTCACCGCCTCACTTGGGACACTCACCACCTAACCTGGGGGCACTCACCACCTCACCTGGGGCACTCACTCCTGCCAACTGGAGTCAGCTCGTTGCTTCCTGCCCTTCACGGAGTTACAGGGGTCCCAGACTCCCACGCTGGCCCACTGCTCACTAACTTTTACTCGGAGTCAGGACTGCCGTTTGTGTGTTGGTGTGCTCACCAGTCAGTGCTTCCCTGGCGACGTTGAGCAGTGACCAGGACGGCACAATACTCGTCTCGGCCGGAGCTTCCTGCCTTCCCAGTTTACCAGACGACCCTCAACTTGCTGTTTTGAAACAAAAAATCCAAAATTATTGTAAATTATTTTTCATTTTAAAATTACGTCCAATTTCGACCATACGAGCAACCGGCCAAATTAGAGACGTAATTTGTACGAGGACAAGTTTTACGGAAATTTCGGCGTCGCCTTTTCCAAGCATCTCTCGACGGTGGTAACCCTCTGGTCAGACCTGGGTGACCCGCCATCTTTGTCCCAAGCTAGGCTCTGCCCCCCCCCCCCCATCCCCACCAAACTTGAAACTGAAATATTTTAATATTTAGGCTTCTTATCTCCATCGAAGCTTAATTAAATCTAACTAGCTTACTTTTAGTGTATGTAGAGGTAGGAGTGTGACGAGAGGTGGGAGGTGTGTGTGTAAACCTTCCGTATACGTAACACAAGGCTCACCATGGAATGTGTACTTTGTTGAATGATTGAACTATAATTGTGTTGAGCAGAGGTAAACAGCGCACGTGGCGGTGAGGCTTCCCTACTGTCACCTACCCTGGGTGTGAGGCGTCGGCCTGCCTCACGTACCCTGGGTGTGGGGCGTCGGCCTGTCTCACGTACCAGGGTGTGAGGCGTCGGCCTGCCTCACGTACCCAGGGTGTGGGGCGTCGGCCTGCCTCACGTACCCTGGGTGTGGGCGTCGGCCTGCCTCACGTACCCAGGGTGTGGGACGTCGGCCTGCCTCACGTACCCTGGGTGTGGGACGTCGGCCTGCCTCACGTACCCAGGGTGTGGGGCGTCGGCCTGCCTCACGTACCCAGGGTGTGGGGCGTCGGTCTGCCTCACGTACCCTGGGTGTGGGGCGTCGGCCTGCCTCACGTACCCAGGGTGTGGGACGTCGGCCTGCCTCACGTACCCTGGGTGTGAGGCGTCGGCCTGCCTCACGTACCCAGGGTGTGAGGCGTCGGCCTGCCTCACGTACCCTGGGTGTGAGGCGTCGGCCTGCCTCACGTACCCAGGGTGTGAGGCGTCGGTCTGCCTCACGTACCCAGGGTGTGGGCGTCGGCCTGCCTCACGTACCCTGGGTGTGGGGCGTCGGCCTGCCTCACGTACCCTGGGTGTGGGGCGTCGGCCTGCCTCACGTACCCTGGGTGTGGGGCGTCGGCCTGCCTCACGTACCCTGGGTGTGGGGCGTCGGTCTGCCTCACGTACCCTGGGTGTGGGGCGTCGGTCTGCCTCACGTACCCTGGGTGTGGGACGTCGGCCTGCCTCACGTACCCTGGGTGTGGGCGTCGGTCTGCCTCACGTACCCAGGGTGTGAGGCGTCGGCCTGCCTCACGTACCCTGGGTGTGAGGCGTCGGCCTGCCTCACGTACCCTGGGTGTGAGGCGTCGACCTGCCTCACGTACCCAGGGTGTGAGGCGTCGGCCTGCCTCACGTACCCTGGGTGTGAGGCGTCGGCCTGCCTCACGTACCCAGGGTGTGGGGCGTCGGTCTGCCTCACGTACCCTGGGTGTGGGCGTCGGTCTGCCTCACGTACCCAGGGTGTGGGGCGTCGGCCTGCCTCACGTACCCAGGGTGTGGGGCGTCGGCCTGCCTCACGTACCCTGGGTGTGGGGCGTCTGCCTGTCTCACGTACCCAGGTGTGGGGCGTCGGCCTGCCTAACGTACCCTGGGTGTGGGGCGTCTGCCTGCCTCACGTACCCAGGGTGTGGGGCGTCTGCTTGCCTCACGTACCCAGGGTGTGGGGCGTCGGTCTGCCTCACGTACCCAGGGTGTGGGGCGTCTGCCTGCCTCACGTACCCAGGGTGTGGGGCGTCGGCCTGCCTCACGTACCCAGGGTGTGGGGCGTCGGTCTGCCTCACGTACCCTGGGTGTGGGACGTCGGTCTGCCTCACGTACCCTGGGTGTGGGGCGTCGGTCTGCCTCACGTACCCAGGGTGTGGGACGTCGGTCTGCCTCACGTACCCTGGGTGTGGGGCGTCGGTCTGCCTCACGTACCCAGGGTGTGGGGCGTCGGTCTGCCTCACGTACCCTGGGTGTGGGGCGTCTGCCTGTCTCACGTACCCTGGGTGTGGGGCGTCTGCCTGCCTCACGTACCCAGGGTGTGGGGCGTCTGCCTGCCTCACGTACCCAGGGTGTGGGGCGTCTGCCTGCCTCACGTACCCAGGGTGTGGGGCGTCTGCCTGCCTCACGTACCCAGGGTGTGGGGCGTCTGCCTGCCTCACGTACCCAGGGTGTGGGGCGTCTGCCTGCCTCACGTACCCAGGGTGTGGGGCGTCTGCCTGCCTCACGTACCCTGGGTGTGGGGCGTCGGTCTGCCTCACGTACCCAGGGTGTGGGGCGTCGGCCTGCCTAACGTACCCTGGGTGTGGGGCGTCTGCCTGCCTCACGTACCCTGGGTGTGGGGCGTCTGCCTGCCTCACGTACCCAGGGTGTGGGGCGTCTGCCTGCCTCACGTACCCTGGGTGTGGGGCGTCGGTCTGCCTCACGTACCCAGGGTGTGGGGCGTCTGCCTGCCTCACGTACCCAGGGTGTGGGCGTCTGCCTGCCTAACGTACCCTGGGTGTGGGGCGTCGGTCTGCCTCACGTACCCGGGTGTGGGGCGTCGGTCTGTCTCACGTACCCTGGGTGTGGGGCGTCGGCCTGCCTGGCAGGACCCTCTACCAGGACAAGCTCATGCGCCGCTACCATCCGTCTCTCTACACACACATAATGAGTACGTATGTTGCCCAAATTGGTCAATTGAGGCTAAAATTGTCATGTATTTGACCCCTGGCTTCTCGAGGGATCAAACCAGCGTGTCCATTACCAGCAACATGAATAACGTTATGCATGACAAGTCACTGTTTAATTATAGTCATTCACCAAGACGCTCTCGTGTGGCAGTTTCTCCTTAAGCGTGGAGGGAGGAGGCGTTCACGAGAGGTCACCCATGGTCCCTCCGTGGTCCCGTCCGTGGTCCCGTCCGTGGTCCCGTCCGTGGTCCCGCCCGTGGTCCCGCCCGTGGTCCCGTCCATGGTCCCGTCCGTGGTCCCGTCCGTGGTCCCGTCCATGGTCCCGTCCATGGTCCCGTCCATGTCCCGTCCATGGTCCCGTCCGTGGTCCCGTCCATGGGCTCAATGTGTCCGCAAAACTAAAAATTCCTGTCTGGTTTTGAGCTTAGTACTTGTGTGTTGATTAAATCTTCCACGTGGAGTTTACACTGTACAAATTCGCTTCCTTCACTGCTAGGGTGACCAGCTGAGTTCTGGCACTGTAGTGTAGACCAAGCGTCTGGTGTGCAAGCGGGTTTGGGGAACTTTCTAAGATCATTTTCCCAGAGAAGTGGCAAAGAGACATACCACTAATATAACGAGATTAGCTTCTGGGTTAAAATTCATTTATTGTGCGTGCCTGGGCACTTGGACTAAGGACACCCTCTGTGTTTCCCTGCATCTGTTCTACTGTCACAAGAGATAATAACACCTGTTCTGAACGATTCTGAATGTTTAGTGTAAGAAACACTTCAGTGTGAGAAAACAGGTCGTGTTCATCTTGGATTGTCAACTCACTCGTTGATAAAGTCTTTACAGACTCCCCGCCGGTCGGCCGGTCGGCCGAGCGGACAGCACGCTGGATTTGTGATCCTGTGGTCCTGGGTTCGATCCCAGGCGCCGGCGAGAAACAATGGGCAGAGTTTCTTTCACCCTAAATGCCCCTGTTACCTAGCAGTAAAATAGGTACCTGGGTGTTAGTCAGCTGTCACGGGCTGCTTCCTGGGGGTGGAGGCCTGGTCGAGGACCGGGCCGCGGGGACACCAAAAGCCCCGAAATCATCTCAAGATAACCTCAAGATAACCTCCCCATCTCTTGAAATATTTACTGCTACTGACCCTTAGCTCGACTCGTCAAGGACTTTTGATCTCACTGCCAACAGACTCTACCAGACTGACCATGAGGCATACCTTGAGGATACCTTGAGTGCTTCTGGGGCTTATCGTCCCCGCGGCCCGGTCATCGACCAGGCCTCCTGGTTGCTGGACTGATCAACCAGGCTGTTGGACGCGGCTGCTCGCAGCCTGACGTCCAACAGCCTGGTTGATCAGTTGGCATGCCCCGTCCCTCCCTCCCTCTCCGCACTTGGACTGCCGAGCAGTATGAGGGTTGGGTCCAGTGCAGGACTCCGTTTGGGTCGAGTCATGCACGACAAAGGCTATAACAAGGCCTCTAACCTGAGACCGGCGGGTGCCGAGGGAGCCCCTCCTGTAACTTGGGCACACGCTGCAAGATGGAGAGTGAGTTTTAGCTCCTTGAAATTATTTAAGAATGTGTAGTCTGCCCTAAGTTAGCAGCAAGTCTTTCATAAATTCTCAGGAAATATTTTGTCTTTGGTAAGATCACACTAAAACCGTCTCTTCCGTGGTAAGATCACACTAAAACCTTCTCTTCCATGGTAAGATAACACTAAACCCTCTCTTCCGTGGCAAAATCACACTAAACACCCTCTCTTCCATGGTAAGATAACACTAAAACCCTCTCTTCGTGGCAAGATCACACTAAAAAACCCCTCTTCCATGGTAATATAACACTAAAAACCCCTCTTCCATGGTAGATAACACTAAAACCCCTCTTCCATGTAGAATAACACTAAAAATAACCTCTTCCGTGGTAAGATCACATTAAATATCGAGTCATTCACCTGGTAAACAGGTGTTCTCTCTCTCCCTCACAACAATTTCCGTTATTCTGCTTAATAATGTTATGATTGTGGACCTGATTTTATACAATAATGTTATAGTGTGGCGTTACAGCGTGCAGGAGATGGCGTGCCTTTGGAATTAACCCTTGTTGGTCGGGAATTGTGGATATTTTGTTTTTGTTTCTCGGAGTGTGTGAGAGTATGTGGCCCCAGATTCCTGAGCCTACTGGGCATCATATCATATCTACACTTGAAACTGTGTAATGGAGTCAGCCTCCACCACATCACTGCCTAATGCATTCCATCCGTTAACTACTCTGACACTGAAAAAGTTCCTTCTAACGTCTCTGTGGCTCATGTGGGTACTCAGTTTCCACCTGTGTCCCCTTGTTCGCGTCCCACCAGTGTTGAATAGTTTATCCTTGTTACCCGGTCGATTCCTCTGAGGATTTTGTAGGTTGTGATCATGTCTCCCCTTACTCTTCTGTCTTCCAGTGTCGTAAGGTGCATTTCCCGCAGCCTTTCCTCGTAACTCATGTCTCTTAGTTCTGGGACTAGTCTAGTGGCATACCTCTGGACTTTTTCCAGCTTCGTCTTGTGCATGACAAGGTACGGGCTCCATGCTGGGGCGCATATGCTCCAGGATTGGTCTTACATATCTGGTGATACAAGATTCTGAATGATCCTGCACAGGTTTGAACAACCACACTGTTGGGTTGGTGGCCAAGGCGAGCTCTCGAACACAGAGACTAAAGTGATGTGAGCATCCTGATGTTAGCCAGCCTCGCATATCCGCTAGACTGTTATTCTTTTCGATGTGGCTTCAGCAGCAGGTTTGGTGTGATATCAATCTAGATCTTTCTCTCTGTCTTCATTGAAGACTATCATCTCCATTTTGGTATCCTGTGTCTGGCCTCTGTTTCCACCGCCTAGTGTGTGTGTGTGTGTGTGTGTGTGTGTGTGTGTGTGTGTGTGTGTGTGTGTGTGTGTGTGTATCCTTATTCGTATATGTTGGTGTGGCTGCGTGCGTGCGTGCGTGTATAGGAAGGCAGGGAGGACGGGGTCACGTGGGTTGTATTGATCACAAGATTATCAAGTCTTGGGTCCCATGATCTCTACCAGGGGGAGGAGTCATGTGGTGAGGGTGGAGGAGTCATGTGGTGAGGGGGGGGGGGCGTGCAGGGAGGGAGAGGAGTAACTTTTACCAAGCCTCTGAGCTCTCAAGGCTGTTGCAGGTTATCATTCAGGCTATGGTGCTAATAGCATCACAGAACTAATGGTGCTAATGTCAGAATTGTGAAAATGATATACCTTGCATACATCAGATCTTTAGTGGATTATGCTGCACCTCTGCCTGCTTTGATGCCTGAAAGAAAGCTTGGAGGGCTTGACAAATTGCAGAACAATCCTTGAGGATAATTGCAGACATAAATAACAATAGCATGATTTCTTCTTGATGTGTTCCTTGGGTGGCCTCCTACCACAACGATACTTAACATGTGGAAGGAACTAATATTCCGAGCGTCGTTGATAGTGTTACTGAAATTAACTGTTAAATGTGGATTAACAATGCTTATGCTAACTCATGCTAACCCTACCTTGTACCTACCTTGTGTCGCTTCCGGGGGTCAATGGGCCCCCGCGACCCGGTCGCCGACCAAGTCCTCTCGATTGGTGCTCTGGTCAACCAGGCTGTGGATGCGGCTGCTCTCACGCAGCCTGGCGTCCCTTGCACAGAAGCTCTCCAGAATTTTTTTGTTGAAGGTCAACATTGTTCCAAATAGATAACTTAAACTCAACTCAGAATGTATGGGGTTTATAATTTGATACCAAGAGAACAACAACGGCACTTTCCTGCACCGAGGGAGGTTACACCCTTTCCAGTTTTAATGCCCTCCCCTTTCCACCAAGAAGCAAATTGAGAGACTAAGCCCAGCTTCGTCTTGAGGCAAGCTCAACGCCTTATAGCTATATTGAGGCTCTTCCACAGATGCATTCCTCTCTCAAATCATATACACTGATGGTTCCCTACATCGTCCTCATGGGTGCAGCTGGAAGTGCAATTGTCCTGACAATGGGCGATTGGCTGTACTTTGAGTGGAGAGTCCGTGTATAACCACTGGGCCTCGACCCTTCAGACCGAACTATTGCCTGGCTCCTGCACTGAAATGTGTACAAGTCTCCAGACTTGATAACATGAATATAGTAATATTTATTTACGAGAGAGGTACACTTGTAACCTATCCACCGCTGACCACCGGATGGGGGGGGGGGGGGCGGTGTGGCAGGACAAACATTACAATTGTGACACTAGCTCTCCAGTATGTCAGTTGCTTAATTAGAACCTGTACTTGAAGGTCGATCTCGAACACCATTGTTGATTTGGTGACGATATATTGAATTTTGTAACTAGTTTCATTAAGATTGTAACTTGCTTAGCTAAATGAATTGTGGGGTCAGTCCCTGAGCCCATTGTGCCTCTGTAACCCTTAATTCCACTACCGCCCAACCAAGTGGGTATGGGGTGCATAATAAATGAACTAAACTAAACTAGCCTTTGTGTGTGTGTGTGTGCTGTGTGTGTGTGTGTGTGTGTGTGTGTGTGTGTGGTGTGTGTGTGTGTGTGTGTGTGTGTGTGGTTGGTGAGGCCGAGATTGTATATAAATGTGTGTAAAAGCAGGCATACCTTGAGGATACCTTGAGGTGCTTCCGGGGCTTATCGTCCCCGCGGCCCGGTCATCGACCAGGCCTCCTGGTTGCTCTCTCCGGTCTCCTGGCATGGATTACTCAATTTACTAGACCTAACTAGAAGCAGTTAAAATAACATATAGAAATACTGCAGCAACAA
This sequence comes from Procambarus virginalis, assembly GCA_020271785.1. NCBI lineage: Eukaryota > Metazoa > Arthropoda > Malacostraca > Decapoda > Cambaridae > Procambarus > Procambarus virginalis. The sequence goes on from WNGS01003388.1 coordinate 2,082,762, forward strand.
CAAAAACAATCATATAATAATAATAATAATAATACAGTAAATATAAAGAGGAGCCTAAGGAGTACATATGAGCCAAGAGAGAGAGGGAAGTATTCAAGAGAGGAAATGTGGTCACACTGGAGAGTGTTGGGGGGGGGGGGGGGGCTGAAGCCTCTTCCCAAAACTGCGTGAGCGTCACATACGGAGTATTCTTGCCTAACCTGAAGTGTACGAAACTAGTCAACTGGCCTAACATGTCCCAGCATGGGAATTTAGACGATGTTGTCTACGGCGTGCACACATGTGTGTGCTTTATGTGCAAGGTTAATGTGGTGGGCTGTCATGTCCTGGTGGTTGGCGTCAGGCACCAGCAGATGTATTGTCTGTGTGCGCGCGCGCGCGTGTGTACTCACCTAGTTGTACTCGCCTAGTTGTGCTTGCGGGGGTTGAGCTCT
>WNGS01003388.1:2085109-2107401 GCA_020271785.1 Procambarus virginalis
GGGACCACAGGATCACAAGTCCAGAGTGTGTCCGCTCGGCCGACCGGCTCCCTATATATATATAGTTATATATATATATATATATACCGTGAGAACCTTCACAAACAAGACACCACTGATGGTGCGCCCTCCTCACTGCCACCATCTTGTGTATAATATAGTGAGGATAACACCATTGATGATTTCACCCCCCCCAACAAAAAAAAATTCATTCACTCCAAAAATTCTGCCACTTACGGGCTATTCATGCCCGTGCCACCACTTGGCTGGCTTACTCATCAGTGGCTCAACCAGGATAACATCACAAGTTACTACACACACAAATCACACTGACGTGATGTATCCAGTGAACAAAATCCACAAGGGCTGTCTGGGATGCTCCCGGACGCAGTTCGAGTCCTCGTCACGGCCCTTGTGGACTTGTAACACGCAGCTGCGGCTCCAGGCCTGCCCTCGGGTGGTCCCGTGCAGGGACAACTCTCACTAAACTCACTGTTAGAAGTAAACACAAAAATTGCTGATATATATTTATTAGAATTTTAGATATAGATAAAAGCTGAGGTATAGACGAACTGTGAAATATAGAAAATAGAAGATATAAACACAGAGGAAACGTAAGGAAAGGTAGTCTAATTCTATGATATATAGAAAATATGAGATATGGAAATTAACTATTGGATATAGATATTAAGTATTGAATATAGAAATAGCTACGAGTTATAGATGTCAACTATAAGATATAAACCGAGGACATGGAAGTAATCTATACCTGGTTGATGGGGTTTTGGGAGTTTCTCTTACTCCCCAAGCCCGGCCCGAGGCCAGGCTTGACTTGTGAGAGTTTGGTCCACCAGGCTGTTGCTTGGAGCGGCCCGCAGCCCACATACCCACCACAGCCCGGTTGGTCCGGCAGTCCTTGGAGGAATAAATCTAGTTTCCTCTTGAAGATTACCACGGTTGTTCCGGCAATATTTCTTATGCTTGCTGGGAGGGTGTAAGATGTAACACCCTATCGTATACTATAAGATCTAGTATAAGTATCTTATGCTATAAGATATAAAATACAATTTTTCAGATTCAGGGAGAAAACGGGCGAGGTAGAGAATAAATGTGTGGTTAAAGGAGAGGAGGAGATTATTGGGCAAGAGTTACACTGGTGGTGGAGGGGGGGGGGTGGGCGCTGAGGGTGTATTGCCTCACACATAATGACTTCAACACACCGCCGCTGACGTGTGTACCAAGTGTAGAGGCTCCTCCTCTACACCCCGCCTCTTCTCTTCCTGGTTTTCACATATGTGTCCACAATGGACTGTTGCTGGTATGGTCTACGTGATCACTTGTGGTGGGCCTGACTTACTGTTACGTAATACGTGGTGGGCCTAGTTACTCTAGGATCCACTTGTGGTGGGCCTGACGTTACTGGTCTACGATAGATCCACTTGTGGTGGGCCTGACGTTTACTGGTGTAGATAGATCCACTTGTGGTGGTGGCCTGACGTACTGGTGTAGATAGATCCACTTGTGGTGGGCCTGACGTTACTGGTCTAGATAGATCCGCTTGTGGTGGGCCTGACGTTACTGGTCTACGATGGATCGCTGTGGTGGGCCTGACGTTACTGGTCTAGATAGATCCGCTTGTGGTGGGCCATAAGAACACAAGATTTGTGTTCTTATACGAACATAGAATCAAGATAACTGCAGGAAGCTCCTATGTATATCCACCCAAACTCATTCATAATATATGTCTAACCTATACGCTTGAAACAATCGAGGGGATCTACTTCTGTTATGTTACTGCGGTAATTGGTTCCACCCATCAACAACCCTGTTACCGATCAGTATTTTACCCAGGTCTTTTAGTAGTTATACAGGCCAGTAGCGATACACTTGGGGGATATTAGCGATACACTTAGGGGGATATTACACAAACAGTAGGACGTCATAAGAAACAAAATAATAGCGATTTTAAAGTGCCTCTTGTCCTGCACACACAAAAAAAATAGATATTATTGCACTTTACCGAAACGTGGATGAATGTTATAAAATACAAAACTATTACCTGAATATCAAATAAATGGAATTAAACGATTTCCAACACACAGAGATATATTAGACGAGGAGGTGGGATTAAGTAGCCCATATACGTTAGGGACAAATTTGAAAATGTTCAGTCTCAAAGAGGGAATCAAAAACTGAGCCACACACAGAAAACTATTTGGATAGAATTAGACAAAAAAGGTAAAAACAAAAATCGGAGTTATATATAGGTAACCAAACTTAGACAGAATGGAAGCACAACATCTATGGGATGAAATATGTAGAGCATCTAGGTCTAACACTATTTGGAATGGGTGACTTTAATATTAATATTAATATAATATTTTCTAGAATTAATACACGATGGCTTTCTTACGCATCACATTCAGGAACCAACGCGGGGAACATAATATTTTAGACTTTGTGTTATTATTAAACTAACAGGGTGACGCACGCAATTAATGACCTCGACCATAGAGAGTGAGCAAGGCAACAGTGTGATCACAAATAAATCAGATTTAGCAAAGAATAGAATAGATTTGTAGAAGAAAATTATGTTCCAGTGCCAGATTTTGTGAAAAATTTTATTTTAATGGCTCAAAATGTTTTTATTTGGATGTTAATGGACTTGGAAAGTCCTTGGGCCATAGTGGGGCGGGGGCGGTCTTAGAGCCGAGACGTGAAACACAGCGATGGGGATGTCAAAAGAGATTTCGATGTTGAGTTAAAATATAACTATTTTGTAACAATAAGACTGGTAGATGCAGTTTAATGCTGACAATGTCCCCCCCCCCTTCTCCCACCAGCACAATAGTTTATTGCCTCCTGTCTCTAATTAATTTTCCCATACCACGATCTACTAACCAGTTTAAACCCAAACAAACCCCTCCACCACAGGTCCCTACCAGTTGGCAACAGCAACACACCGCCCCCCCCCCCCCCAGCCCTGGGTAAATGCTCCCCATCCCGACCATACATGTCATTTCTTTCTATCTACCGGGTAAAACCTGGGTAAATACTGGTTCAGTAAACGGGTTGTTGATTACGATGGAATCAATTAGCACGTAACATAATAGAAGACAGGAATCCCCTTTTGACTTGTTTCAGAGCGTCGGTTAGACATACATTATATGAATGATACTGGGTGGGATATCACATAGGTAAACTGCCTCGTGTGGGCCAGTGTGCCTTCTGCAGTTACCTTCTTATGTAATATGTTTTTTCTATGTTGCGGGTATTATGTCGGCCAGGTGTTTCTTGAGAGGCAAAACAGGTGTTGCCTGCGAGGGGGTGGAGATAGGACAGGTGTTGCCTGGGAGAGCTTGTGATGGAGGGAGAAAGAGTGGGGTTTGCCAAGAGGGATGAGGAGAGCTCTTATAGGGCACAACGTTGCCATGGGCCCCAGGTACGGGGCCGGGGAAGTAGAACAACTCCCGAAACCCTGTACAGGTATGGTCCAGGTAATAACGGAGAGGGAGGAGGGGGAGTGTATGATGTTGAGTGTATCACTCCTTACACTCAAGGTAAGTAGGTGTAGCGGAGGGTAGGTTAGGAGGGAGGTGTTTGATGCCACCGAGTGTGGCAGGAGAGCCGGGAGGGGTAGGCTGTGTACTCCTTGAAGGAAGTCTTGATTGGTCTCTGGTGAACTGCGAGTGAGTCAACACTCAAAACACTGCTCCTCCTCCTTCCTCCGGTCTGACGTAGGTTGTGGAAGATGTCTTGATAGTGTTGTTTAGAGTTGTAAATCGGCCATTATGTTGTTTGGAGGCTGGTGTATGCTGGAGGTTGGTGTGGGTGGTGGTGGTGGCTGTGTGTGGGTGGTGGCAGGTGTGGTGGTAGTGGGTGTGATCCTCTGGTGTTGGTCTGCACCAATTATTATCCCGACTCTCAAGTTTCATTTCTCTCTCCTCCCGATACCTTATTAGTCTGCCACTTATGATGCAGCTTCCCCTCTCATCTGTCTGTTGCCTCTCCCAGCTTATTGTGGCTGGCTTTGTCTTGGTTTGCTTGGTGTATACCTCACCTATTGTTGTTAAGGGGGTTGAGCTCTGGCTCTTTTGGTCCCGCCTCTCAACGTCAATCAACAGGTGTACAGTTCCTGGAGCCTATGGCTCTATCATCTCTACATTAAACTGTGTATGGAGTCAGCCTCCACCACATCCTGCCTTATATATATATATATATATATATAACCAGTGATGAATGCCTCTCGTTAGTAGTGGAAAGTTTGCACACTAAGATAATTGCCTGTTCAAAGGAATTTCATCTGTGGCTCTCCCCTGCACCGTTGCTGGCGACCAGCTGCTCCTTGTCAATAAGATCAGCTGATTCGTGGTGCCGGTAATCAGCTGTAAAGATTAACAGCAGTCAGCTGTATGGCATAATAATCAGACCATCTATGTAAACAACAGTCAGCTGATTTACGTTAATGATAATCTGCTGGTCGTTTGGATATAGATACTGTGTAGATACTGTCAGGGATAAGAGGCTGAGCACTCTGCTGAATGCTTTCCTTAACACGTGGTCAAGATGGTGGTGAATGGCTTGATTATTATTGTTATTGTTGTAAACAGCGGGATATTTGGCGCCAAACTAAACAAAATTTGGCGCGCATCACCACGTGCTTATCCCAGCTCTCATTACCAGTTGTTTACTGTTGTTATCTGTCAGCTGATTTGTGGAGCAGTTGATCTGTTGGCTGGTGACGTATCTGTTGGCTGTTGTAGTGAAGTATCTTTTGGCTGTTGTAGTGAAGTATCTGTTGGCTGTTGTAGTGAAGTATCTGTTGGCTGTTGTAGTGAAGTATCTGTTGGCTGTTGTTGTGACGTATCTGTTGGCTGTTGTTGTGAAGTATCTGTTGGCTGTTGTAGTGAAGTATCTGTTGGCTGTTGTTGTGACGTATCTGTTGGCTGTTGTTGTGACGTATCTGTTGGCTGTTGTAGTGACGTATCTGTTGGCTGTTGTAGTGACGTATCTGTTCGCTGTTGTAGTGTGAAGTATGTTGTAGTGAAGTATCTGTTGTAGTGAAGTATCTGTTGGCTGTTGTAGTGACGTATCTGTAGGTTGTTGTTGTGACGTATCTGTTGACGCTGGTTTCCGTTAATACTCGACTTGTTACAGTGATTCAGATGGTAGTTGAGCAAACATAGACACATTGAGTCGTTTATTTCCTCAGAATATGTTGTCATCAGTGAGTGAACGCGTCCACACGCGCGCGTTATTGGACTTGACAGCGAGGATGAGATCTGTGAGTCTGCCACGAATCTTCTCTATTTCTTATGATATTTTCATTTGAGAAAATTCGTGCTACAAGTCATTGACTTACAATAACGTGTGTGTACTCACCTAGTTGTTGTTAAGGGGGTTGAGCTCTGGCTCTTGGGTCCCGCCTCTCAGCGGTCAATCAACTGGTGTACAGGTTCCTGAGCCTATTGGGCTCTATCATATCTACACTTGAAACTGTGTATGGAGTCAGCCTCCACCACATCGCTTCCTAATACATTCCATTTGTCAACCACTCTGACACTAAAAAAGTTCTTTCTAATATCTCTGTGACTCATTTGGGCACTCAGTTACAAACACTGTGGTGTGTGTGTGTGTGTGTGTGTGTGTGTGTGTGTGTGTGTGTGTGTGTGTGTGTGTGTGTGTGTGTGTGTGTGTTAATAATTGTATAATGTTGTATTAATGTATTATTTATAGATGGCGAGCAGAGGGAGGTATAATTAGTTATATAGGTAACGAGACAAATGTATATAGGCTTCCCCTTACCAATAACGTGGTCCGCTCCCTTGGTCCTGCGCCGTGTTGGAGGCAGTTAAAGAGAATAACAGAGAACTGGCAAATACCGAGACATCGAGGAGGAGAAACTTAAATAAATGGCATCCGCCAGTGTGGCAGTGTCGTTAAATCAGCAGACACCCAGTTTAGTGCAAGGTCCGCTACTTCTTTCATGCTTGGCTAATTCCTGCGCTGACTGTTACTTCTGTGACTGGAGGCGAAGGTAACGGTGCTGAGCCCTTCTGCTGCTACGGTGAGGGTCCTGAGCCCTTCTGCTGCTACGGTGAGAGACCTGAGCCCTTCTGCTGCTACGGTGAGAGTCCTGAGCCCTTCTGATGCTACGGTGAGAGACCTGAGCCCTTCTGATGCTACGGTGAGGGTCCTGAGCCCTTCTGATGCTACGGTGAGAGACCTGAGCCCTTCTGATGCTACGGTGAGAGACCTGAGCCCTTCTGCTGCTACGGTGAGAGACCTGAGCCCTTCTGCTGCTACGGTGAGAGACCTGAGCCCTTCTGATGCTACGGTGAGGGACCTGAGCCCTTCTGCTGCTACGGTGAGAGACCTGAGCCCTTCTGCTGCTACGGTGAGAGACCTGAGCCCTTCTGCTGCTACGGTGAGAGACCTGAGCCCTTCTGATGCTACGGTGAGGGACCTGAGCCCTTCTGATGCTACGGTGAGGGACCTGAGCCCTTCTGATGCTACGGTGAGGGACCTGAGCCCTTCTGATGCTACGGTGAGGGACCTGAGCCCTTCTGATGCTACGGTGAGAGACCTGAGCCCTTCTGCTGCTACGGTGAGAGACCTGAGCCCTTCTGCTGCTACGGTGAGGGTCCTGAGCCCTTCTGCTGCTACGGTGAGGGTCCTGAGCCCTTCTGCTGCTACGGTGAGGGACCTGAGCCCTTCTGATGCTACGGTGAGAGACCTGAGCCCTTCTGCTGCTACGGTGAGAGACCTGAGCCCTTCTGCTGCTACGGTGAGGGTCCTGAGCCCTTCTGATGCTACGGTGAGGGTCCTGAGCCCTTCTGCTGCTACGGTGAGGGACCTGAGCCCTTCTGATGCTACGGTGAGAGACCTGAGCCCTTCTGCTGCTACGGTGAGAGACCTGAGCCCTTCTGCTGCTACGGTGAGAGACCTGAGCCCTTCTGCTGCTACGGTGAGGGTCCTGAGCCCTTCTGCTGCTACGGTGAGGGTCCTGAGCCCTTCTGATGCTACGGTGAGGGTCCTGAGCCCTTCTGCTGCTACGGTGAGAGTCCTGAGCCCTTCTGCTGCTACGGTGAGAGACCTGAGCCCTTCTGATGCTACGGTGAGAGTCCTGAGCCCTTCTGATGCTACGGTGAGAGTCCTGAGCCCTTCTGATGCTACGGTGAGAGTCCTGAGCCCTTCTGCTGCTACGGTGAGAGACCTGAGCCCTTCTGCTGCTACGGTGAGGGACCTGAGCCCTTCTGCTGCTACGGTGAGAGTCCTGAGCCCTTCTGATGCTACGGTGAGAGTCCTGAGCCCTTCTGCTGCTACGGTGAGGGACCTGAGCCCTTCTGCTGCTACGGTGAGGGACCTGAGCCCTTCTGGTGCTACGGTGAGGGTCCTGAGCCCTTCTGCTGCTACGGTGAGGGACCTGAGCCCTTCTGGTGCTACGGTGAGGGTCCTGAGCCCTTCTGCTGCTACGGTGAGAGTCCTGAGCCCTTCTGGTGCTACGGTGAGAGACCTGAGCCCTTCTGCTGCTACGGTGAGGGTCCTGAGCCCTTCTGGTGCTACGGTGAGGGTCCTGAGCCCTTCTGCTGCTACGGTGAGAGTCCTGAGCCCTTCTGGTGCTACGGTGAGAGACCTGAGCCCTTCTGCTGCTACGGTGAGGGTCCTGAGCCCTTCTGCTGCTACGGTGAGAGTCCTGAGCCCTTCTGATGCTACGGTGAGGGACCTGAGCCCTTCTGATGCTACGGTGAGAGACCTGAGCCCTTCTGCTGCTACGGTGAGGGTCCTGAGCCCTTCTGCTGCTACGGTGAGGGACCTGAGCCCTTCTGATGCTACGGTGAGGGACCTGAGCCCTTCTGATGCTACGGTGAGGGACCTGAGCCCTTCTGCTGCTACGGTGAGAGACCTGAGCCCTTCTGAGGTAGAGACCACAGCAAGTTGAGTCACGGTGGTAGTGGTGAGGGGGGGGGAGAGGGGGGGGGGGAGAAAGTTGACAGTGAAAGCCTGTCAAGTTGCAGGCAAGAACCGTAATGATTATAGAAGACCTGGCGGTGATGAGGCGTGGGAGTTACTGTCAACGGCAGACCTGCCAGTAGTGGAGCGGTCTGCGTACTGGCGTGTTGTGGGTGTAGGGGGGGTGGAGGGGGTGTTGTGGGTGTAGGGGTGTGTGGGTGTAGGGGTGTTGTGGGTGTAGGGGGTGTTGTGGGTGTAGGGGGTGTTGTGGGTGGAGGGGGTTGTGGGTGTAGGGGGGTGTTGTGGGTGGAGGGGGTTGTGGGTGTGGGGGGGGTTGTGGGTGTAGGGGGTGTTGTGGGTGGAGAGGGTGTAGGGGGTGTTGTGGGTGTAGGGGGGTGTTGTGGGTGGAGAGGGTGTAGGGGGTGTTGTGGGTGTAGGGGGGGTGTTGTGGGTGGAGAGGGTGTAGGGGTGTTGGGGGTGTAGGGGGGGTGTTGTGGGTGGAGGGGGTGTTGTGGGTGTAGGGGGTGTGTGGGTGTAGGGGGTGGAGGGGGTGTTGTGGGTGTAGGGGGGTGTTGTGGGTGGAGGGGGAGGGTGTTGTGGGTGTAGGGGGTTGTAGGGGGTGTTGTGGGTGTAGGAGGGGTGTTGTGGGTGTAGGGGTATTGTGAGTGTAGGTGTTGTGGGTGCAGGGGGAGGGTGTTGTGGGTGTAGGGGTGTTGTGGGTGCAGGGGGAGGGTGTTGTGGGTGTAGGGTGGGAGGGTGGTTGTGGGTGTAGGGGTGTTGTGGGTGTAGGGGGAGGGTGTTGTGGGTGTAGGGGGGAGGGTGGAGAGGGTGTTGGGGTGTAGGGGGGGAGGGTGGAGAGGGTGTTGTGGGTGTAGGGGGGGAGGGGGGAGAGGGTGTTGTGGGTGTAGGGGGGGAGGGTGGAGAGGGTGTTGTGGGTGTAGGGGGGGAGGGTGGAGAGGGTGTTGTGGGTGTAGGGGGGGGAGGGGGAGAGGGTGTTGTGGGTGTAGGGGGGGAGGGGGGAGAGGGTGTTGGGGTGTAGGGGGGAGGGTGGAGAGGGTGTTGTGGGTGTAGGGGGAGGGTGTTGTGGGTGTAGGGGGAGGGTGTTGGGGTGTAGGGGGAGGGTGTTGTGGGGTAGGGGGAGGGTGTTGTGGGTGTAGGGGGGGGGAGGGTGTTGGGGTGTAGGGGAGGGTGTTGTGGGTGTAGGGGGGAGGGTGTTGTGGGTGTAGGGGGAGGGTGTTGTGGGTGTAGGGGGAGGGTGTTGTGGGTGTAGGGGGGAGGGTGTTGTGGGTGTAGGGGGGAGGGTGTTGTGGGTGTAGGGGGAGGGTGTTGTGGGTGTAGGGGGAGGGTGTTGTGGGTGTAGGGGGAGGGTGTTGTGGGTGTAGGGGTCTTCCAATTATAGAACACAATAAAGTAGCTGTCACGACTACAATATAAATGACAGGTTGGATAACAAGGACCTTCCAAACAGGGACGCCATACCAATGCTACCTTTCCAAGACACTGGTGCTCTCTAGGGTGGAATATTGTTGCACTCTAACAGCCCCATTCAGACCTGGACACATTACTGACCTGGAGAGTGTGCATAAATCCTTTACTGCTAGAATCCACTCTATAAGTCAACTTAATTATTGGGACAGATTAAAAGTTCTAAATCTGTATTCTCTTGAGCGCAGGCGAGAGAGATACATAATAATTTACACGTGGAAAATAGTAGAGGGGCTGGTCCCAAACCTGCACACAGAAATAACACCACATGAGACCAGGAGGCATGGCAGGATGTGCAGAATACCCCCGTTGAAGAGCAGAGGTGCAACAGGTACTCTGAGAGAGAACTATCAACATCAGAGGCCCGAGACTGTTCAACACGCTTCCACTACACATAAGGGGCATAACTGGCCGACCCCTCACAGTGTTCAAGAGAGAACTATCAACATCAGGGGGCCGAGACTGTTCAACACGCTTCCACTACACATAAGGGGCATAACTGGCCGACCCCTCACAGTGTTCAAGAGAGAACTATCAACATCAGAGGCCCGAGACTGTTCAACACGCTTCCACTACACATAAGGGACATAACTGGCCGACCCCTCACAGTGTTCAAGAGAGAACTGGATAAACACCTCCAAAGGATACCTGATCAACCAGGCTCTGACTCATACGTCAGGCTGCGAGCAGCCGCGTCCAACAGCCTGGTTGACCAGTCCAGCAACCAGGAGTCCTGGTTAGAGACCGGGCCGCGGGGACGCTAAGCCTCGGAAGCACCTCAAGGTAACCTCAAGGTAGGTCTCTCCCTGAACACCTTGAACACTGACAACCCCTCCCACCCTCCCTCACAACCCCTCCCACCCTCCCTCACAACCCCTCCCACACCCCCTCCCACACCTCCCTCCCTCACAACCCCTCCCCCCAACCCCTCCCCCCACCCCCTCCCTCACAACCCCTCCCCCCACCCCCTCCCTCACAACCCCTCCCCCACCCCCTCTCCCCCACCATTCAAGCCAGCTCGTCATTTGACTCATCACAGACACTGAAGACGAGTCCGTGACCTTGGCACACACCTACACTACTCTCACCCACACCCTCCACCACCACCAACACTACACACCTCCCTCATGCAACACACAACATGTTGCAAACACTGCAAATACAAAGTAGAAACCCTACAAGAGACCAAAAATCGTGCCGTGAAGCATGACATGATGACGTGTACACCAGCACCTGAGTGTTGCTCAGTGTTGTGTGTGTTGGTTTTGTGTTGCACAGTGTTGTGTGTGTTGGGGTGTGTGTTGCACAGTGTTGTGTGTGTTGGGGTGTGTTGCTCAGTGTTGGGGTGAGTGTTGCACAGTGTTGTGTGTGTTGGGGTGTGTTGCACAGTGTTGTGTGTGTTGGGGTGTGTTGCACAGTGTTGTGTGTGTTGGGGTGTGTGTTGCACAGTGTTGTGTGTGTTGGGGTGAGTGTTGCTCAGTGTTGTGTGTGTTGGGGGTGTGTTGCACAGTGTTGTGTGTGTTGGGGTGTGTTGGGGGTGTGTTGCACAGTGTTGTGTGTGTTGGGGTGTGTTGCTCAGTGTTGTGTGTGTTGGGGTGAGTGTTGCACAGTGTTGTGTGTGTTGGGGGGGTGTTGCACAGTGTTGTGTGTGTTGGGGTGAGTGTTGCACAGTGTTGTTTGTGTTGGGGGTGTGTTGCACAGTGTTGTGTGTGTTGGGGTGTGTTGCACAGTGTTGTGTGTGTTGGGGGTGTGTTGCACAGTGTTGTGTGTGTTGGGGTGTGTTGCACAGTGCATTAGGAAGCGATGTGGTGGAGGCTGACTCCATACACAGTTTCAAGTGTAGATATGATAGAGCCCAGTAGGCTCAGGAAACTGTACACCTGTTTGACGGTTGAGAGGCGGGACCAAAGAGCCAGAGCTCAACCCCCGCAAGCACAACTAGGTGAGTACAACTAGGTGAGTACACACACACACACACACACACACACACACACACACACACACACACACACACACACACACACACACACACACACACATACACACACACACACACACACAGGGAGGGTAAATCTTGCCTTACAGGCTTGATAGAATTCTACGATCAGGTGACAAGAATTAAGCAAGAAAGAGAAGGGTGGGCGGACTGCATTTTTTTGGACTGTCGGAAAGCCTTTGACACAGTACCCCATAAAAGGTTGATGCATAAGCTGGAGAAACAGGCAGGAGTAACAGGTAGGGCGCTCCAGTGGATAAGGGAGTACCTAAGCAATAGGAAGCAGAGAGTTACAGTGAGGGGTGAGACCTCAGACTGGCGTGAAGTCACCAGTGGAGTCCCACAGGGCTCTGTACTTGGACCTATCCTGTTTCTGATATACGTAAATGATCTCCCAGAGGGTATAGACTCATTCCTCTCAATGTTTGCTGACGACGCCAAAATTATGAGAAGGATTAAGACAGAGGAGGACAGCTTGAGACTTCAAGAAGACCTGGACAAGCTGCAGGAATGGTCGAACAAATGGCTGTTAGAGTTTAACCCAAGCAAATGTAATGTAATGAAGATAGGGGTAGGAAGCAGGAGACCAGATACAAGGTATCATTTGGGAGATGAAATACTTCAAGAGTCAGAGAGAGAGAAAGACCTGGGGGTTGATATCACGCCAGACCTGTCCCCTGAAGCTCATATCAAGAGGATAACATCAGCAGCATATGCCAGGTTGGCTAACATAAGAACGGCCTGTAGAAACTTGTGTAAGGAATCTTTCAGAACATTATATACCACATATGTCAGACCAATCCTGGAGTATGCGGCTCCAGCATGGCGTCCCTATCTAGTCAAGCATAAGACTAAACTGGAAAAGGTTCAAAGGTTTGCCACCAGACTAGTACCCGAGCTGAGAGGTATGAGCTACGAGGAGCGACTGCAGGAATTAAACCTCACTTCGTTGGAAGACAGAAGAGTTAGGGGGGACATGATCACTGTGAGGGGATGGTTCACCAGCTCACTTACAATAGTGCTCTTATGCCTGTGGGAGGCCAGTACACTTGTTAAGTGCACTTGTTAAGTGTGCGGACTTAACTTTGGTAACCAGCAACCGAAACATCTAGTGTTTGGGCTCACGGGAGAGCCCCCGTCATCAGCAGTCCAGAAATGTTACCGTGGCCGTGGTAGCATGTCTGTGGACAGAGATAGAGCCGATAGCATCTCTCAGAGTAATGGCTTGGTGCGAGGGACTAGGTTTGCGCGGGAAAACAGTTAGGCCGCTGGCATGGGTAGCTTTGGGCCACCCGCTCGCTAGCCATTTGAGCCGTCGCCATGGAAACAGACGCCATCTTAGTAAACATCTTGAGCCGCCATGTTGGTCGGCCATCTTGGAGTTGCCCTAGGGGCTATGCTACACCGTCGCTGATTGGAGGAGAGGGGTAGGCCCCAGTATGCCTTCCTCTCATTGGTTATTTCGAGGAATACGCGGGAATCGACGGTGTGAGGGTTATTCTGGACAGAACCATCACCCTGTCAAGACGCTCCTATGCTCAATTCGGCCAAATTGAGTATATTGTGTCGTGGTGGTTCAACAACTCAGCTGTTTCAACTCCTGCTTCATCTACTACAGCGGTCGTCACAGAATCCGGCCGTAGTCGTCGCTTGGAGGGGAATGGACATTGTGAACAGTGAGTGAATAGAGATCTTATCTGGGATCGTGGGGTAATGTGCATACGAGCAGTAACAGACTCGTAGATCCCATACCAGTGATGATTAGACTTGCTAGTGCTCTGTAGCAGTCGATGGGAATGGGGAAATAAGTGTTAGTGCTTTAAGGCAGATTTCCCATGTTTGTTTAAGACGAAATCATTGTGCGCGTCTCCTGGGTACGAACGCTTGACTTCACCGGCGGGTCGAGGGTACGAAACAAGCCGTGTTGTGGGAGGGTAGGTGCGCGCCATTGTACGAACGATACCGCTGTGGTACCAAGCCAGCCAGCCTACCACCACTGAGCCAGCCACCCATAGCGGGGTGCCTGATGTATGGGAATGGTGTGTGTAAGCCGGCAGTATGAATGTAAGTACCTATGTGTGTATTTCTGGTGATTAGTAGTCTCTAAAGCTTGAATTCGAGGTCAAGTGTTCCGTCGCATTGTCAAGCAGCACCTGTAAGGTGGAGTGAAGTGTGGACGAGGAGATAATCACCCTTGTTGTCATCGTGTCAGTCCTGAAGGACCTATGTCTTGTGAGCACAGACGTACAGAGTGTGTGTGTGTGTGTGGGTACACACGGGAACAGAGTATATACATAGATTAGCCAAGGACTGAGAGGATGTCCATGTAATATTATATTATTCCATTGTGGTAATTATTCATTCTTGATCGTCCGTGGGACGGAGGGATATCATTTTCATGTGTAGTCTTGCAGGTGTGGAATTTCAACACTGAGCGCTCAGGTATGTGGTAACGTCAGTGATTCCTGGCAATGATTATTGTGGAGTGTGCCACAGTGTGGTTTTAATGTCTTGTATTGTTCCCAGGGCCGTGACAAGTGTGATTTATATATATATATATATATATATATATATATATATATTGTGGTTGCAGTATTAACGTAATTTTGGTAGAATTTGGTGAGTGACGAGGCTGTCGGGAGTGACAGCCCTCGCTCTGTCGAGTATCGTAAAACTCGGGAGTGTTTATTCGGCATGCGTGATCGATAAATCACTCACCCATGTGATTTAGGAGTGCGAGATCTCCTTAGTGTTCCCAATAACGTTTGATAGCTGTAGGCTACATGTGTCAGCAGTAATTGTATATATATATATAATCGTAGTGTCACGGTGCCCAGTGTTATTGTGTTATTTACTGTGTGGAGATTGCAAATTTGGGACCTATGTTCTAGGGGTCATTGAGAGCACTGGGGTCATTTGCAACAGTAAATAAGTAAGTAAGTGTTGAGCAGTATTCTAATACTTGGAAATTAGAGTACTTGCCGTGTGTGTTGTTGCAAAGGGGTTGTCATTGTTAGTGATTGTTGCTAGAGTTGAGCAATCACCGTGGGTGACTGCAGTTCAGTAAAGTCATTGTGGGGGCAGTGTTCTAGAGGGTTCATGTCCTGTATGTTATTTTACTAGGTTCTGCAGTATTGTCATTGCAACCGGATTGTAACGTAAATCACTGTGATTTGTTAGTGTGATTGTCATTGTCGTGGGTGAACTCGGCTGTAGACGAGTACTTGGATATACATATATTCTCCTGTTTATCTGGTAGGACATCGAAGTCCAGTATTCAGTGAGGTGATTGCGAGGCAATTAATATAACGTAACCGAGGAACGCCCATTGCTTAAGAGAATTTGTTCTTTTACAATATGAGTAACGTAGAATACGCTTGGGTTAATTTACTTTCCTGCAAGCAGCTACGGTAGTCTCAAGGAGCCTAGCCACCAGCCAGATAAGAATTAGAGTATTGTCTGTCGTAATTAACGGTCAGTGGCCGGGTAATTGACGTGTTTCAGGAAGTCAAAGTAATTAATCTCGATCCTTGTTGATCGACTCACACGAAGGCTACATTGTTCCATTAACGTAACGTCGTTATTTATGTCCGGAAGTACCGGCACTTGATTGACTCGTGGGAAGAGTAACGTCATTTAGAATAACGTAAACGTGGTGCCTAATTACTGTTATTAGCCACCTGAATTGGTCTGAGTATGGAAGGCTCAGACGGAATTCATACCTTAATGTAAATTGCTGAGCCAGTGTGAAAGGTTGCGTATTTAACTGTTAATTATTGATCTTGAGGATAGTAATTAATTACTCTAAAGGTAATCACGAGTGATTACCGTTCTCTTAGCACTTTGGACATTGTAAATCAGAGTTTACCATCGCTGAGTGATTAGTAACGATTAACGTAAATTAACGTAACTAGTAAAGAGATTAATCAGCTGTCTTGTAGTACAGGGATTAATGGGATTTTCTCACTGAATGCTCGACGGGTAGAGTGTTGTGTAATTTCCGCGTTACTAGTGACAGTTGTAGAGAAGTTATTAATTAACGTAAATGTTATTGTTATTAACGTAAATCAATTGTATTGATTGTTGATCGTCGTGGGACGAAGTGTTAACGTAAAGATTAATTTGAGAAGGGTGCTGGAGTTGCCAGTGAACCCATAGTTATTGATGTCATTGAAAGACTACTGATTTGATTGCATTGCAACCGCTATTGCAGGTGTAGACTGCACTGAGGCGTAGAACAGTTAGGAGGTTACTGGAGACGTGTTTCAGAACTCACTGTGTCATTTGTTGTAATTGTGATTATAGATCTGTTAGTTCTTGCTTGCTTGTTGATTCCTCTGTGGTCACGCTATGTTCGAGTTAGTTCATTATGCAGTCCGAGGGGCTGGTGTCTAGCTGTCATTGATAGTGTCACAGGAAGGATTTCGAGTAACGTCATTGACATTCTTTTGTTTTGTTGTAGTAGTTAGTACTTTATTGAATAAACTAAGTTGTTATGTTAACACTGTCTTTTCGTTACACCCCACACATTATTATTGTTATGCAAATGTTCTTCACACTCGACTATTGGAGACTTATTTCTGAGCTTTGGATCAAATATACGGCACTACACAACAATAAATTTGTTGTGAGAGCCCAGGACCTACTCGTTAGATTCGCTTCGGCGATTACGAAGGTCGACGACCCAAGTGGAGGGGATTTCAATTTCATTGGGGTCTCGGCGTTTGCTCGCGCCTAGTCAATTGTTCGTACAGGGTCCCAAAGTGAGGAATGAGCTGCTTACTACACTGGTGTGTTAGCTAAGCAAGTCCTTCCTCAGGCGACCTAGTTAATATCACGACAGGAATAAAGGTTAAAGAATAAGAAAATTCTTAGAAATTTCCGAGCTCAATTCCTTATACCAATTTTATTTATTCCAATGTACTGACGTAAGTCAGCAACNTGTGTGTGTGTACTCACCTAGTTGTGCTTGCAAGAGTTCAAAGAAATTCGGCTCTTTTGGTCCCACCTTTCAGCCGTCAACCTACTGAGAGGTGTTGTGTGTGTCTGTACCTTTATTATTGCACTGGTTCAGAGGATCATGTCCCCGCGGCCCGGTCATCGACCAGGCCTCCTGGTTGCTGCACTGGTCAACCAGGCTGTTGGATGCGGCTGCTCGCAGCCTGACGTATGAGTCACAGCCTGGTTGATCAGGTATCCTTTGGAGGTGTTTATCCAGTTCTCTCTTGAACACTGTGAGGGGTCGGCCAGTTATGCCCCTTATGTGTAGTGGAAGCGTGTTGAACAGTCTCGGGCCTCTGATGTTGATAGTTCTCTCTTGAACACTGTGAGGGGTCTGCCAGTTATGTCCCTTATGTGTAGTGGAAGCGTGTTGAACAGTCTCGGGCCTCTGATGTTGATAGTTCTCTCTTGAACACTGTGAGGGGTCTGCCAGTTATGTCCCTTATGTGTAGTGGAAGCGTGTTGAACAGTCTCGGGCCTCTGATGTTGATAGTTTCTCTCAGAGTACCAGTTGCACCTCTGCTCTTCAACGGGGGTATTCTGCACATCCTGCCATGCCTCCTGGTCTCATGTGGTGTTATTCCTGTGTGCAGGTTTGGGACCAGCCCCTCTAATATTTTCTACGTGTAAATAATGATGTATATCTCTCCCTGCGCTCTAGAGAATACAGATTTGAACATTTTAAGCGGTTCCAATAATTTATTTGTTTACCGAGTGGATTCCAAGTGAAGGAACTCGGTACAACTCGGTACAACATTCAGAGCCGGTCAGCAATTTATCCGGCTCTGAATGGGGCTGTTACAGTCCAACAATATTCCACCCTAGAGAGCACCAGTGTCTTGAAGAGTATCATCTTTGGTATGGCGTCCCTAGTATGGAAGGTCCTTGTTATGCAACCTGTCATGTTTCTTGCAGTCGTTGACAGCTACTTTATTGTCTTGTGTGAAGGTAATGTCTTCTGAGATGGTTACTCCTTGATCCTTTACATTGCTTTTGCGTTTTATTGTGTAATTTGACCGTATGCGTGCATGTGCTTGCTCTAGGGTACACACAGGTACCTTACACACAGTGTCATGACTGCAAGAAGTGCCGGACCAACCAGGTTGTAGTGTAGTGGACATGTTGGCCTGCAGGCCGCTACAAGCAACAGCCTGTTGGACCAAGTTATCACAAGGCCTTGGAGTAGAACTCCTCTGGAAACCTTCTCCAGATAAGAATCAGGTAAGATCACTCAAATGATAAACAGAAAGCCTAATGGATCATCCAAAAGGACAACTTTACCACTGTGACTTTACTGTGCTGGTGACTTGTGCTGTGGCCGAGGTGTTGTGCTGGTGACTTGTGCTGTGGCCGAGGTGTTGTGATGGTGACTTGTGCTGTGGCCGAGGTGTTGTGCTGGTGACTTGTGCTGTGGCCGAGGTGTTGTGCTGGTGACTTGTGCTGTGGCCGAGGTGTTGTGCTGGTGACTTGTGCTGTGGCCGAGGTGTTGTGCTGGTGACTGTGCTGTGGCCGAGGTGTTGTGCTGGTGACTTGTGCTGTGGCCGAGGTGTTGTGCTGGTGACTTGTGCTGTGGCCGAGGTGTTGTGCTGGTGACTTGTGCTGTGGCCGAGGTGTTGTGCTGGTGACTTGTGCTGTGGCCAAGGTGTTGTGCTGGTGACTTGTGCTGTGGCCGAGGTGTTGTGCTGGTGACTTGTGCTGTGGCCAAGGTGTTGTGCTGGTGACTTGTGCTGTGGCCAAGGTGTTGTGCTGGTGACTTGTGCTGTGGCCGAGGTGTTGTGCTGGTGACTTGTGCTGTGGCCGAGGTGTTGTGCTGGTGACTCGTGCTGTGGCCGAGGTGTTGTGATGGTGACTTGTGCTGTGGCCGAGGTGTTGTGCTGGTGACTTGTGCTGTGGCCCAGGTGACTCGTGCTGTGGCCGAGGTGTTGTGCTGGTGACTTGTGCTGTGGCCGAGGTGTTGTGCTGGTGACTTGTGCTGTGGCCGAGGTGTTGTGCTGGTGACTTGTGCTGTGGCCCAGGTGACTCGTGCTGTGGCCGAGGTGTTGTGCTGGTGACTTGTGCTGTGGCCCAGGTGACTTGTGCTGTGGCCGAGGTGTTGTGCTGGTGACTTGTGGTGTGGCCGAGGTGTTGTGCTGGTGACTTGTGCTGTGGACCAGGTGACTTGTGCTGTGGCCGAGGTGTTGTGCTGGTAACTCGTGCTGTGGCCGAGGTGTTGTGCTGGTGACTCGTGCTGTGGCCGAAGTGTTGTGCTGGTGACTCGTGCTGTGGCCCAGGTGACTTGTGCTGGTGACTCGTGCTGTGGCCGAGGTGTTGTGCTGGTGACTCGTGCTGTGGCCGAGGTGTTGTGCTGGTGACTCGTGGTGTGGCCGAGGTGTTGTGCTGGTGACTCGTGGTGTGGCCGAGGTGTTGTGCTGGTGACTCGTGCTGTGGCCGAGGTGTTGTGCTGGTGACTCGTGCTGTGGCCGAGGTGTTGTGCTGGTGACTCGTGCTGTGGCCGAGGTGTTGTGCTGGTGACTCGTGGTGTGGCCGAGGTGTTGTGCTGGTGACTCGTGCTGTGGCCGAGGTATTGTGCTGGTGACTCGTGGTGTGGCCGAGGTGTTGTGCTGGTGACTCGTGCTGTGGCCGAGGTATTGTGCTGGTGACTCGTGCTGTGGCCGAGGTGTTGTGCTGTGGCCGAGGTGTTGTGCTGGTGACTTGTGCTGTGGCCGAGGTGTTGTGCTGGTGACTCGTGCTGTGGCCGAGGTGTTGTGCTGGTGACTCGTGCTGTGGCCGAGGTGTTGTGCTGGTGACTCGTGGTGTGGCCGAGGTGTTGTGCTGGTGACTCGTGCTGTGGCCGAGGTATTGTGCTGGTGACTCGTGGTGTGGCCGAGGTGTTGTGCTGGTGACTCGTGCTGTGGCCGAGGTATTGTGCTGGTGACTCGTGCTGTGGCCCAGGTGACTTGTGCTGGTGACTCGTGCTGTGGTCCAGGTGACTTGTGCTGGTGACTCGTGCTGTGGTCCAGGTGACTTGTGCTGGTGACTCGTGCTGTGGCCCAGGTGACTTGTGCTGGTGACTCGTGCTGTGGTCCAGGTGACTTGTGCTGGTGACTCGTGCTGTGGTCCAGGTGACTTGTGCTGGTGACTCGTGCTGTGGCCCAGGTGACTTGTGCTGGTGACTCGTGCTGTGGTCCAGGTGACTTGTGCTGTGGCCCAGGTGACTTGTGCTGGTGACTCGTGCTGTGGCCCAGGTGACTTGTGCTGGTGACTCGTGCTGTGGTCCAGGTGACTTGTGCTGGTGACTCGTGCTGTGGTCCAGGTGACTTGTGCTGGTGACTCGTGCTGTGATCCAGGTGACTTGTGCTGGTGACTCGTGCTGTGGTCCAGGTGACTTGTGCTGGTGACTCGTGCTGTGGTCCAGGTGACTTGTGCTGG
This sequence comes from Procambarus virginalis, assembly GCA_020271785.1. Classification (NCBI taxonomy): domain Eukaryota; kingdom Metazoa; phylum Arthropoda; class Malacostraca; order Decapoda; family Cambaridae; genus Procambarus; species Procambarus virginalis. The sequence continues at coordinate 2,104,953 of WNGS01003388.1, forward strand.
TGACTCGTGCTGTGGTCCAGGTGACTAGTGCTGGTGACTCGTGCTGTGGTCCAGGTGACTTGTGCTGTGGTCCAGGTGACTTGTGCTGGTGACTCGTGGTGTGGTCCAGGTGACTAGTGCTGGTGACTCGTGCTGTGGTCCAGGTGACTTGTGCTGGTGACTCGTGGTGTGGTCCAGGTGACTAGTGCTGGTGACTCGTGGTGTGGCCCAGGTGACTAGTGCTGGTGACTCGTGGTGTGGCCCAGGTGACTTGTGCTGTAGCCCAGGTGACTTGTGCTGCCTGAGCAAGCTCTCTGCTCCACGTTCCACAGATAAAGACTAATAATGTATGGGGGAATATTTACTGAAACGTTTCAGTACCATATATAGTCTTACCTGTATGTTGATTGGTGTGTGTGTGTTTGTTGTTTCGTCTGTTTGTATTTGTGTATCGTGAGTGTGTATATATGTATATTAGTTCGTGTGTGTAGTCACCTTGTTGTACTCACCCAGTTGTGCTTGCGGGGGTTGAGCTTCGGCTCACCCCCCGCAGGCAGGCGGTCCCGCCTCTCAACCTGTGTACTCACCTATTTGTACTCACCTATTTGTGCTTGCGGGGGGTTGAGCTTTGGCTCTTTGGTCCCGCCTCTCAACTGTCAATCAACTGGTGTACAGATTCCTGAGCCTACTGGGCTCTATCATATCTACACTTGAAACTGTGTATGGAGTCAGCCTCCACCACATCACTGCCTAATGCATTCCATCCGTTAACTACTCTGACACTGAAAAAGTTCCTTCTAACGTCTCTGTGGCTCATGTGGGTACTCAGTTTCCACCTGTGTCCCCTTGTTCGCGTCCCACCAGTGTTGAATAGTTTATCCTTGTTTACCCGGTCGATTCCTCTGAGGATTTTGTAGGTTGTGATCATGTCTCCCCTTACTCTTCTGTCTTCCAGTGTCGTAAGGTGCATTTCCCGCAGCCTTTCCTCGTAACTCATGTCTCTTAGTTCTGGGACTAGTCTAGTGGCATACCTTTGGACTTTTTCCAGCTTCGTCTTGTGCTTGATAAGGTACGGGTTCCATGCTGGGGCTGCATACTCCAGGATTGGTCTTACATATGTGGTGTACAAGATTCTGAATGATTCCTTACACAGGTTCCTGAACGCTGTTCTGATGTTAGCCAGCCTCGCATATGCCGCAGACGTTATTCTTTTCATGTGGGCTTCAGGAGACAGGTTTGGTGTGATATCAACTCCTAGATCTTTCTCTCTGTTTCATTAAGTACTTCACCTCCTATTTTGTATCCTGTGTCTGGCCTCCTGTTTCCACTGCCTAGTGTGTGTGTGTGTGTGTGTGTGTGTGTGTGTGTGTGTGTGTGTGTGTGTGTGTGTGTGTGTGTGTGGTGTGTGTGTGTGTATCCTTATTCGTATATGTTGGTGTGGCTGCGTGCGTGCGTGCGTGTATAGGAAGGCAGGGAGGACGGGGTCACGTGGGTGTATTGATCACAAGATTATCAAGTCTTGGGTCCCATGATCTCTACCAGGGGGAGGAGTCATGTGGTGAGGGTGGAGGAGTCATGTGGTGAGGGGGGGGGGCGTGCAGGGAGGGAGAGGAGTAACTTTTACCAAGCCTCTGAGCTCTCAAGGCTGTTGCAGGTTATCATTCAGGCTATGGTGCTAATAGCATCACAGAACTATGGTGCTAATGTCAGAATTGTGAAAATGATGTACCTTGCATACATCAGATCTTTAGTGGATTATGCTGCACCTCTGCCTGCTTTGATGCCTGAAGAAAGCTTGGAGGGCTTGACAAATTGCAGAACAAATCCTTGAGGATAATTGCAGACATAAATAACAATAGCATGATTTCTTCTTGATGTGTCCTTGGGTGGCCTCCTACCACAACGATACTTAACATGTGGAAGGAACTTAATATTCCGAGCGTCGTTGATAGTGTTACTGAAATTAACTGTTAAATGGGGATAAAAATGCTTAGGCTAACTCATGCTAACCCTACCTTGTACCTACCTGTGTCGCTTCCGGGGATCAATGGCCCGCGACCCGGTCGCCGACCAAGCCTCTCGATGGTCGTCTGGTCAACCAGGCTGTTGGATGCGGCTGCTCTCACGCAGCCTGGCGTCCCTTGCACAGAAGCTCTCCAGAATTTTTTTGTTGAAGGTCAACATGTTCCAAATAGATAACTAAAACTCAACTCAGAATGTATGGGGTTCATGATTTGTACCAAGAGAAACAACAACGGCACTTTCCTGCACCGTGGAGGTTACACCTTTCCAGTTTAATCCCTCCCTTTCCACCCAAGAAGCAAATTAGAGATAAGCCCAAGCTTCGTCTTGAGGCAAAGCTCAACGCCTTAAGCCATATTGATGCTCTCTCCACAGAGGATTCTCTCTCCCAAATCATATACACTGATGGTTCCCTACATCGTCCCATGGGTGCAGCTGGAAGTGCAAT